>JAAAKG020136074.1:0-13320 GCA_010014905.2 Druon quercuslanigerum | reverse complement strand
TGGCATACTTCTCTAGCTTCTTTAACGTCCATGCACTTTTTCATGCAGGCTCTCGTGTTTCTATGGCTTCTTATGTCTCTTCTAACTAGAGTCTCATTCACACATTCTAACCATTCCTTCCGCGGTGATTTTTTAAAATGTAATATGTATAAAACATTTTCAATAATATGAATATAAAAAATATACAAATCTGTTTTTGCGTTATGTGTATCATATGCACGGAGAAAAAAAGGTATAAAAACACAGTATCTGGATTTTTAACTATAGGACAATAATCTAGATATGTAGATAATGTCTTGATAATAAAATTTAATATCTAGATAGTGAAGTTTAATATTTCAATAATTTTATATTCAGAGTTTTTAATACCTGGATATCAAACTTTAATATCAAAACATTCCAGTTTAATCTTGGTCTTCAAAATTCAGATTTTAAATAAGAATATCATTGTTTCTCCGTGTGAGGTATCCTGTCACGACTATCCGTAAACATTTGATATAACTTCTGGCTGCCAGAGAGGGGTTTCAAATTTGTAAAGATTGTAAAATTAAAAAATTGTATATTGTTTAAAAATTTCGTTAATGGGATAATTATGTAAATCTTTTTTAAAAATTATTTTGATAAAATTAGTTCTGACGCAACGGAAGAAACACAAGATCATATTTTTAAACTTGAACAAATTTTTTAACTGAGTTTTAGGTCACCTAAAAATAGTACAAAGTTGTAACATTACCAAGGCGGAAAAATTATATATGGTTTATATATAGCGTGAAATTTTATACATAATATTTATTTGTTTTATACAAAAAACGTATAAAACAAATGAATATTATATATAATTCTTGTAAAGAGTTGTAAAGATTCTGTGAACGAAACGAAAAAAGATAATGTAGATATTTAAAAAAAGACAGAAGTTGTTCAACGAAAAAAAAGATCTGCATGTTTTTATTTTAATTCTTCTTATAAAAATATATTAAAAATAAAAAATAGCTTTTTGGAAAAAAGAGACAAGCTACGATAACATCTTATTTAAGAAATTTCTTCGTGTGAATTATATCTACAAACTTTTTTTTGTGGCACAATAGGCCTCGCAATAGGCTTTATAGTTTGAGACCCAGGGAAACTCCCCAATTCGGTAATACAAATGAATTTACGCAACAATTATCAATAATATCTGCATAACCAGTATCAGACAAGATCGAGACCGAAACACGAGATACATGATGAGAATGTGTGCGTTAAAGCCGAAGGAGCTCTAACAAAAGAGACTTCACAATCACCAAACTACACTTATCGATGCTTGTACCTTTAATTTTAAAACGTTTTTGCACAAATACGTGGGAAATACAAAAACCGAAAAAAATATTCTTATGATACTGCATACATTCATATTTAAAAAAATTTAATTTTTAAGTTTTTAAATCACGAGACACTTGGACAAACATTTTTCGTCTTTTCGAACGTTCGACTATTTATTGCGTTCGGGCCCTCAATTTATGAATGGCCGCTTAGACTTGATTAAAATAATGACTTAAATTGGTAAAATTCATCTTCAAGTTTTTAGAACTGAAAATAGGTCATGCGAGTTCATGAGAAAGCGTCTTTATTCCTTAGGTCCTTATGATTGAAGGCATTCGGTCAAAGGTGCCGATGTTTGTGGGCCACACAGCTTTTGCTGAGGGATCTTAAGAAACTAATTCGTTCCACTTCATAATGGGCCTGTCACTGGCCATTGGTCTAATTTCATTCCCGCAGATGGCGTCACGCCCCTGTTCTCTCGGAACCATAGAAAAGCAATAAAACGCACGTTAAATAGATCCCAAGTCAAATTTCGTATAATATTCTTATTAGCTCTGGTCACATTAGGTGTGACGAACGGTCGTTTTTTTTAAATTCTTCTAAGTCACACGTCATGAATTTGTCATTTATAGATGTCGGAATTTTTATTTCAAAAACTTCCTTCACGAAAGTTCGGATAATTAATTTTTGGTCCCATTGTTAGTAATAATTAATAAATGAGGGCCCGTTCAAACATTACTCTCTATTTACACTACTATATTTACTATATATTACTATATTTACTATATTTACACTCTATTACACTCTATTTTTAAAACTTTTTTCACCGGTCCCCTTCTTCGTCACTGATGATTAAACAAAGTTTGAAATTTTTAGGGTGACGTCACAATTATTTATATTTAAATATATAATATAAATATACATTATCAACACGAGAGCCTGCATGAAAAAGTGCATGGACGTTAAAGAAGCTAGAGAAGTATGCCAGGACAGAAAAGTATGGATGAATCTGGAACTAAACATTTATTAGATGAATTTTCGGCTCAAAATATTTTCATGCGTTCTTAAAAGCAATATTAAATTTTCAGATAAGAAAATTAATTTTGAAATATAAGAATCAATTTTCCATAAAATATTTCAATCATTAACCAAATAGTAGATTTTTCAAGATAAACAAGAAAAGGGGGAAGTTTCTTTAAAATAGGGGAAAAAGAATGTATTTAGCATTTAGATGCTTTATTTGTAAAATAAAACCACTAACGTGCATTTGTTTAAAAATTAAAAAAATTTAATCATAATCGATATGTTCGATACTTTCTATGTCACAAAAGCTAATAACTGCCCATTTTTTGTAAGAAATGAAGGAAGTTGTTTTTTTTAAATAAATTTTTTTTCTTCAAATATTGGTTTTTAAAATTTTTAATGGTAAATTATAAGATACCAAATAAAACTCAGACTGAAGGTAAGCCTGAAAACTGTTTTTTGTTTTTCTTTTTTCAGTTTGAAGTACGAAAATCTGTCATTAGTTTTTCTTTTATACAAAGAGTTTAATTAAACTTATTTTTGCAATAAAAATATAAGAACGTGAGAATTATTTTTAAACATAATTTTTTTGAATAAATTTACATACACAAATAATTTTGATATTGATTTAGGAATAATATAATTTGACCTAGATACTTTTTGTAATATCAGACTTTTAAGTAAAATTAAAATTTTTATTTTCTTTAATTTTCAATGAACTGTAATGACAGAAAGTCTATAATTATTCACACTTTTTCTTTTCGACACTGTTTTCCAAGAAATTTTATTATTGATAGGAAATCGGAGAAGCTATTGGTATTGTAAAATTATATTATATTACTTAGCGACTTTTAGTTCATTCTCAAATAAATATCTTAATAAAAAAATTGACCATTATAAATAATACGAAAGAATCAGAATTATTTAAAAGTCGTTGATTGAAAGGTGGTAATTTCACAACCCTAATCGCTTTCCAGAATTCTATTACAGAATACATTTTGTTTGCAAAATTCCTTTGTTTTTGTGTTTTTCAAAAATAAGTAATATGAATGATTTTCCTTCATTATTTTCTAGTTTGCCGGATTTCATTAATTTTATACTATTTTTCGTGAAATATATTATGCATTTTTTTAATTTTTATGTCATCAAAGTGATATATAAATTACATAGTTATATATAATTACAGTATTGAGGTTAATTTAGCAAAATGAAAGCAAAAGAGATTGGAACCTTGATATAAAACTCGATGTAGAATATTGGTATTAAGTTGTCGTCAAAGAAAATATTTCCATCAACGACGATTAATTCTTTGATTGAAGAGATTGATAAATGTGCTACTGTCAATCACACTGGACATGACAGCTTTCATAAAGTACATTCATATTTTTATGCCTAACCAAAAAAATATGTAGCAGAGGCAAATACATTCACGTTTTACAAATTATTATTAATTTAACTAATTAATTTAAGTTAACTATTAATTTAATTAATTTAGGTAATTTAACAAGTTCTTTTAGTAAATTTGCTTCTTTATTAAAAGAATGTACTAGAGATTGGTAGTTTTATTCAATGATAATTGAATGAATTCAACACTTGTTTTTATCGGGAATGTTTGCAGTTAATTAATCAATATTAGGTTAGTCTATAAAAACACTTTAATTTTTTTTATCAAATGGCACTTCTACAAAATGTTTCTGTTGTAAAAACAATTCAGGATTTTTTGGAGAATCTTACAAAATAATTATTTAGGGGTCCCACAATCTGACTTTTGTAAATAAAATGTTTATTCAATTCATATAAATGTTGTTTGTATGTTTTTACTACTACAGTGTATTTTTTGAGTGAAATGAATCACTGAGAGTTTTAGCAGAATTCAAAAAAAGTATTTGGGGCCACGCAAGCGGCGATTCGAAAATAAAATGCTAATTTTTCTTAAATAACTAAAAAAACACTCGAGTCTCACGTAATTTTAAATTTAAAATATAAAATGAATATTAATACAATTTTTTTGGATTTGATAGTACCTATTATCTAAAATAACATAACATGGAAGCGAAGATAATGCTTTTGATAATTAATGAACATTGTCATCTTAACTTTTTAATTAATATATCATGTTTTTGTATAGACAATTAATATGTGAAATTTTGGTTATAAATACCAATTGACGACAAAAAATGCTAACATAACCTACAGTTGTTAAAAATTGTGAATTTAATTTTTGAACTCTATTATTGTTTAAATATTTTAAATATTTTTAAAAATCTAATTATTTTTTATTAAAGATAGCAGTTTTAGACAAAAAACAATAACATTATAAGAAATTGTTCAAGATTGTAAATTTTCTTTTAAAAACGTGAGCGTGACATTAAACTTGTTCAATAATTTCTATCTTCTTGAAATACAATGTTATTTTATGTAAAGTACCAATTTCCTGTAATAAACGCCAAAAAACCTAAAAATGTTAAATTTCATGACTCGGAATGATAATCTGGAAAATAATTGTAATATGAAAAATCTGTTGATTGTCAAAGTTAAAAGTATCATTTTCCCACAAAATAAAAACTGACATAATTTAACAAAGAAACCTTTCATATTGTAACTCTTCGTTGAAATCCGATGATGTTTGTTTAAAATAACCGATTTTTGATGAAAAAAGTTAACATAACCTTAAATTGTTCCCAAATTGAAATTCTTCCTTGAAATAACATCAGAATTCAATATTATTGAAAAATGCTAGTTTAACCTTAAATTGTATAAGAAAATTTAATTTTTAATATTTAAGATTTAATATTTTCTTTCTAAAAATACCAATCTCCGCTGGAAAATACACAAATAACCTAAAATTGTTGAAAATTCATAAAACTTTCTTCGACATCTAATTTTTTTATCGAGAATACCTATTCACATTGACAAATACTAACATAATCTACAATTATTAAAAGATTCTCAATCTTGTTAAAATTATAATGATTTTTGTTTGGAGAAATCAGTATTATTTAAAATACACCTGCATAACCTAAAGTTGATAAAAAAAGTGTGAATAAAATCTGGAATATAATTATATTTTATTAAAATTACTAATTATCCCTGAAAAAAGTCACCCACATAAATTAAACGAAAATGGCCGAGAAACGTAAATTTTTATGTTCTTTGAAATAAAATTACTTTTTATTCAAAACAATAATAATTTTCGACGAAAAACGCTGACCTAATTCCTAATTGTCCACAAATTCTAAATGTTGTTCAAATTGTAGTGAATATTGTTTAATAATGCCCATTTTATACACAGAGCTCCAAAATAAGCTACATTTTTTTCGAATTATTAATCGTTTTTGAAATTGTACGTTGTAAATCTCTTTCGAAATCTAATGGTTTTTCATAAAAATAAGTGGTTTTCCGTGAAAATCGACGTATCAGCTGACACTATTTAAAAATTGCTAAATTTCTATGGTAATCTCAAATTGCTAAAAATTAAGAACGTTTATATCCTAATTATTAAAAAAAAAGTGATTTTCCCAAAACATCTTACTAAAAATAAAAGTCACCGATAAATAACAAATATATCCAAAAATTTTAGAAAATTTAGTCTTCTTCGAAACTTCATGGTTCCATATGAAATATCTTTAAAGAATAATTTTTAGTTCAAAGCAATAAAGTGAGATATATATAATATTTTAAATAATTTATGAGATAATTACAAAGATTTAATTTAAATTAAAAATAATAATAATAATAATCCAATAAAATATACATGAAGTTTTGTAACTCAAAAATTGATTCGCTTCCAATGAGTTTCTTTAATGGGACAGGCATAAATTATATATTTCAACTGAAATACATTACAAAGATAAAAAAAGCATTTTTATTACCTTCTATGCTTATACAAAGAACTTAGGTATTTTTAAAACGCACTGCGTGAGTTACTCGACACCTTTTAGCGGCCGTTAATATTATAAATAAGATAATCGATTTATAAAAACTGTTGGTCATATTCCTCGATATTTTCTGGAAGAAATTCAATTTAAAAAAAGTTTAAATTGAAATGAATGGCAGAAAATATAGTTTTCTCCTAGTTGGACCTGAGGGAGTTTGAATTAAGCTAAAAATTAAATTTTTGCCTACGAACTGTTTCCATGAATATCTCAAGGTGGTTCTGTCCTTTGAAACTGCGTAAAGTAATAATCTTATGAAGGTGGTCGTTCGAAGTGGCCAAAAGAAAGGGTAAAAAATTTAGAAAAAAAAGAGAGAGGGAGTGTTTGTGTTTGTGTGCGTGGGACAAAAAAGGAGAAAGAAATGGAGGAACGTGGTAAAAGAATGGGAACTAAAATAGTCTCCTCGAATCCAAACGAAGGAAAAACTCATTCCGTCTGCTCGCCCGCAGCCAGGGTTGCTCCATTGTGATGCGGCCAACTATTGTGTAGTTCGCGGTATAACCGCGGACTCGTTTATTTCTTCTCTTTTTCTCTCTCACGCTTTTTCTTCTTTTCCTATTTCCTCCAGCCTGTTGAAAACTGACATGCGTTGTCAGCGCGCCACGATTACGTCTCTTTTCGCGCTTTTAACTTTAAGATTCTGTGGTACTATTTGTTTTTTTTTTCAGGAAAAAGTTTGCGAAGTTACGATTGTTTAATTACTCTTGACATGTCCACAGAGGTAATTGTTTTTGGCAAATAAAACTTAGAGTAGAATTTTTACAATTGCAAAGAAAATATTAGGTTTCTTTGCTCTTTAATAGTGGATGCTTTTAACTTTAAGACATTTAAAGCTGGAACCGCTTTAAAATTCAAGAGTTTATTTAAGCATGTGCATAAACGATTAAGCGGAAACAATTTATCCGTAAAAAAGTCATGAGCTGGTAGCCAGGAATCAGGTATAAGAAAAATTTATTGAAAATTGGTGAATTTTTATGAGTATATAGACTATAGTCTGCGAATTTTAAGAATGAATTTAAGAACTCAATGTGAAAATTCAAAAACGGTTCATTGTTTTTTTTTCGTTAATGAAGACCAAAATTTGTGTCCCTACAATGACTCTTTTTTCATTTTCATACCTAATTTTCATACATACAACTTATTTTTGACTGGTTTTCTATTGAATGTGAAATGTTTGATCTAAATCAGTCAATAATTGACTAAGTTATTCAACACAGGTAGAAAAATAAATGTTAAGTGTAACACTTTCGTGGTTGTAGGTGACTGTGACTTACAGGTACGAATATATATTTTGAGCTATTGCTGAAATGCCTTATTTACATAATATCAATATGAACTTTTACCCTCATAATCGCATAAAAAGCAATACAAATATGCGTCTAATAAGCCTAAGTTTAAGGCAAAATTTCAATTTATTAAAAAATATTGCAAAAAAGGTCAAATTTCGATGCTGTCGACAAAATGGAATATCACTATAGAAAAAAATTAACATTTTTCATGGTACCTTAGGGCTGAACTTGGAGCAAATATGTAGCCAAATTTCAAAAAATGATTGTGCGCCCCAAATAATTATAGGGAAAAAGTTAAAGACAAGAATATTTTTATAAAGGTTACAAAAATTGATAAAAATATGATAAATATTGTAGTTCACAGTTCCTAGATTTATAGAGCTAGCTAAAAATTTTGTTTCAGATCATTTGCAATATTCTCAGCTGGCTCGACACATATTATGAAAATAGGGCAATTCAATAGCAGCTCAAAAATATATTCTTACCTTCGAATCACGAAAATTTTATACTGAAAATTGATTTTCTTACACGCTAAACACAAGTTCAAATCATGAAAAAATTACTCTATGAACATAATAATACAGAAAGAGTCATTGTAGGGGACACGGGGCGTAGCTTATTTGGTTACAGAGACTATGTCGGAAAGAGAACTTATTACGAACACACCATTGCCCCTTTTCCTGTAGCCGTTTTTTTCATAGAACCATATCCCATTCCCAGAAAAAAATTTCCATCATGGAAAAAGGGAAAATATAACCATAACTCATTTTCAGTAATCCAGTCATCACGAATAATACAGAAAAAGGGACATTCTAGGACGTAACGTGTTTTATTAAAAAGGCTGCAGATAGAAAAAATAGGGCTTAGTAGAAATACACCCTTAACAATTTTCCAGCACCATTTTTTGAGGAACTGAGGAGTGAAAATACAACTATATTTTATTTTAATTAAACTTTTATTATCTGAAAAGTAAAAATACAATTATACCTCATATTCAGTCGTTTCATTCAACTCGAAGAATATAGGGAAAGGGGTTTTCCAGGGTGCAAAGGGTTTGGTTAAGATGCTACTTCTGAATACACCCTTACCATTACTCCAGTAGCTATTGTTTTCGTTATGTTAAAATTAAAAATAGAACCATATCCTATTTCCAGTAGTCCTTTTAACCCGAAAATAGAGGAAAATGAGCATTCCAGGGTGTAGCGTATCTTGTTAAAGAGGCTATATCAGAAAAAAATTAAGTTGAGTAGGACCACGCCCTTTCCCCTTTTCCTTTAGATGCTTATTTTATTAAGTGAAGGGTAAAAATATAACCATATACTATTCTCCAGTAGTATAAACAAATAAATTTGAGCGAAGAGTACCGTACAAAGGAGGACCATAAATTTGGCACATTACTCTATATTATTAGCATCGTATTATTATATTAAAAATGGATAATTCTTTACATTTTAAAATGACATTTTGTAATTAAAATATTTAATGAAAATCAAATAATATCAATCCGCGCCTTCCACATTGTCACATGTCTCAAAGTTACAAGTCATAATGCCATATTTAACTAAGTATAATTTTAATATGAAATAAACATTATACTTTGGAATGCGGTGAGTTTATTTGATTGTTATTAAACGTTTTCAAATGCTAAATTTCATTTTAAAATTTAAAAAATAATCAATTTTATTATTATATTTTCTCACTATACTAATAGTATGGAAAAATGAAGAATATATTAAAATAGTAATGTAAAAAAAAACGTTTTTTCTACCTTGAAGTTGCTATTTGATATCTGGCGTACTCGGTATTTTCGTTTGCTAAAAATCTTTTTCTTCAAGGAATAATTTCAAGGGAATAATTTCGGAAGCTAAATACCGAATCACTTTTGCATTGATTCGATTTAGGTTATTCACAGGTAACTTTTTCTCAAAACAAGTAAGTTAGTAGATAGTGTTCAATTACTTTTCACTCTTGATTACAAAGCATAATGATATAATGAATAAAATGGATAAGGATCATTCTAATTGTTTTACCATACATAATCTATTATCGACTTTGTAATAGCGTTTTGGATTTGAAGATAAACCAGACGAATATCTAAATTATGTACCTTACAAAGTATCCACTTATGTGTGAAGCAAGCAGTTGAATAATAATTTGAAAATGCTATTAATAACATGTTGCTACCAACTGTTATCGATTTAATCCCCAATGTGTTTGTAGCTTAATGCTCTTCGCTCACAGCTTACGGAAAATAGAATCCAATTCCATTTACATGCGATGCTTAGCATATCTAATAACGAAGCAATTGTATAAACTGCTTCACACGAGGCAATATTAATCCCTTAATTTCTCTTATTTACACTAAATTTGCAGTTGCCAAAATCGATGATCTCCATTTTTAAAAAAAGAAGACTTTTTCTGAACCACCTGTAGACTGTGTGGCTGAAAATCAAAAGTTGACAAAACCGTGTCCCTGGAATATTATACGCTTGTTTCTGGATGAATAGTTTTCTTTATTACAGGGATTCATTTATTTTTCTTAAATAATATCTTACCTGCAAATTATTTTTATTTTACTCCGTATCAAAATAAATTCGATTAAATACGAGTAAACATCATTCGGTAATATGCCCCCGACGACGATTACAATAGAAAATTTTTTTCTTTTGTGTCATTCGGTAACAAATTGATTTAAATGATTTTTAGGCTTAAAAGTAAAATTTCTACATTTAAATTGTTCAATAATTGAAGCTTATTAAAAAAACTTCAAGCCGTAAAAATTTACTTATGTTTAGATTATTTTATTTTACTAAAATAACGCAAATAAAGCACATGCGCACTAAAAAGGCGTTAATAAAGCGTGTCAATTATACCTGCGTTATATCAAAACATGTACTTCTTACTCGTAAAACACATAATATTGATAGGTTAATCTAGACAAAAAATATTCTTTAGAATGATACAATTTCGACTGCATAATCTTGTCAACCGAACACACAAAACTTACCTGTAGCAAATGATGTTGGAAAACAGAAAATAATGGATAAGGCCCTTATTTCTGAATTTAACGATGACTTTAAATAAACTTGAACTTATATTTTACTTTATTATAAAATCATTAAAATAATCCTTGAACATGTAACCTTTCTATTTAAACAAAAAATATTAAAACTAGGAGTCTTTAAAACCACTCAAAACGATTGAAAGCTTTAAAAATCTGAAAAAACTGTCAGCATCTTTTTATATATTCTTAAACCCTATAAGTCCTATGGAATCGTTTATTATTTTCAAAAAATTCTAGAAAACTATTTTAATAGGGCATGATTTTTTTATCCCTCAAAATCATTCAAATTCTTCGAATTTCCTTGACATTTCTTTAATCTCTTGAAAGTTTCTTGGAATATTTTCAATTATTTCAAAATCTTTGACATTCTCTAGAGCTCTTGAATATGCCTTAAAGTTCTTGTAAATACCTTAAAAGTTTTAAATCCTGTGTAATCAAGTACAATCCATTGTAATTAATTTTTGACATTACCATAAATATTTTTAAAAAATCTCTTTAAATCTTTGAAATCCTACGAAATATCTCAATACTTGTGAATTAATTCATTGAAATCCATTATTAAAATACCTTATTGAGATTCTTTAAAGTCCCATGAAATTACTAAAATTCTCGGAAATCGTATAACACCCCTTTAAATTACTGAAAAATTCGTTAAAATATTTGGAAATGTGGGACATTTTTAAAAATCTTTTGAAATCTTTTAAATATCCTACAATCTTATAAATCATACATTAAATCTTTCTAAATCTTCGGAAATAAGAGGAAATTCTTTAAAACCGCATGGAATTCCGAAAATACTGACAAATTCAGTGAAATATTTGAAATTTCATACAAATCTTTTCAAATTTTGTGATGTCACATGGAAATATCCTAACACTTTTTACATGATATAAAATTGTTCAAAATCCTTATAAATTTGGAAAAATTTTCTGCAATACTATTTTTTAAGTATCGCAAAATACTTTGAAATTTTGTAAATCATATTAAATCTTAGTCGGTTTCTATGTATATTATATACAAATTCAGGGCATGAAAAAATAAATAAAATAAAAATTCTACTCTGCTGATTATTTGTTAGTTTATTCTTTTATAAAGCTTAATAATAATGAAATTTTTGTTTTAATATTTTCAGTATTGAGAAGCAGATATAAATATTATGTTAAATTACAAAATATGCTAAATGGTTTATATCAAAAGACTGTTATTAAATGGAAATTCAAAAAGAAAAAAGATGTTTCATGTTGATCTGAAGTACTTTCGTTTTTTATTCAATTTAAAGTCGAATAACTGCATCTTTTTGATTTTTACTTATACAATTTTTTAATTCAGAATTCGGAAAGAAAATTTAAAAATGAAATTAGATTTCTTTTCAGATTGTCGAATTTTCCTTGTTAGCTGCAAGTGGAAACGGTAATTCAAGAAATTATGATCTGTGAACAGTTGAAAGTAGGGAAAGGTTAAAGTAGAGTGACATTTTCCTTTCCCAGCTAAGCGCACGAGCCTTTCCACTCTGAGGGATCACACGTATTCCGTGAGATGACTCACGTTCTCGCCTTCCAGTTTCCACACGATCGCCAGGCCACCGGGCCAAGCTTTTCAACTAAAAGCTACGGTGTAACTTTTCCTGGACCAGAAGAGAGCCGACGTAGCGCATTTCCTGGAATTTCAATTCTGTTTCCTTCTGATCTTACTAGGCGAAAATGTATGTTCAATTTTTTATGCAAGTTACTAGGTCACGTTGACCCAAGACTTTGCTTGTTAACTCCAACTCTGTCAACTTATTTAAACAAAAAAATAAACATTTTGTGAAGTGGATGGCAAACACCCGTAAAGAAGGGCTTTGCAGGCGAACGAACTGATATTTTCATGTAAATTCTTCCACGATTCTCTCCCTCGCCCCTTCTTTCCTATGTCACAATATTGCTTTCCCTTTCTGTCCTCCTCACCTCCTTCCTCTGTACCCTATCAAGTTTGAGAGTATTTGGGGCGCGCGGGTACAATTTAACTACATTTTTTTAAATATCATAAATATTATAAGTTGAATCGAAAACTGCAGTTTAAACTTCGAAATGAATTACAGCCATAAATTGCAACTGAAATTTTTTTCTATTAGTTTTTAAAGAAGGTTCCAAAGCACCTAAGGCTTTGGCTTAACGCTCGATAATTTGTGTACAATTCAAAAACTGTATCAAGATAATTTGTAAATCTTGTTCAAATGTACTAAAACTCACGCTTTAAACTTGCGTATATTTAAACAAAATTTCATATTCTTGGAAATGATTCAACTTCTTAAACTTTTGTCTAATTAAAAAATGTAATAAGAATAGTTTCGAAATACATATGTTTTATATCTAGTAGATATTTGGATTGGTATTTCTTAACCTATTTAAAAATTTTTTATTCCTTCATTCGAAAATTTGAAAAATCATATATAACTTTTTGAATTTGTATCGAAAATAAAATATCATCAGGATAATTGGCAATTCTTTATACTGTATACCAGAAATCTGAGAAAAATGGCTAGAAGTCATAAAAAAATGTATTCTATTTTTCATCGAAATTGAAAATTTTGATAATATAATTTTCAATTCTTTTACGCATATATAAGAAGCTCTCGCAAAAATTTCTAAAACTGAAACAAAAACTATGGTTTTCGAAGGAAAGAGTGAGAAAACAATATGCAACATTGTATTGAATGATGAGAGAATTG
>JAAAKG020136073.1:0-13321 GCA_010014905.2 Druon quercuslanigerum | reverse complement strand
TAATAACTATTAGTAACTTTTTAAATCATTCTATAAGGTTTTCATGTTTGAATAGTATGTGAATTTATTTTTAGATAAGTCGCCATTTTTACTTTTTTTTTAAACAAGTTATTATTTTAAGATTATTATATTATATATATATATATTACATTATATTATTATGATTATATTATATTTATTACATTATAAGTTATTATATACCAATTTAAATCGGAATATCCGCGATAATATTAGCTAACAGCAATTTTTTGCTAAAATTTTAACATGAAAAAATGCAGCCTTCAAAAATTTGGATTAAAGTACCGAAAAAATAAATTTATTTATACAAGTTTCTATCGCTTATATCCGTTCTTCTATAAATAATTCCTAATAAGAAAGTCGAAAATGGCTTCGAAACATGTTCGCAATTTTTTTCAATACAAATTTAACATAAAAAATGCGGTGTAGGTTTTAACAAAAATTTAATAACTTATGTAAAAAATAAAAAATGTTTTTGTTTATAAAATTTTTCATTTTTCATTATCCGTTGTTTTCCTAAAAATAAACCCTAACCAAGCAATCTAAGTGGGCCTCGAAACATGTTGGCACTTGGCACCATACAAAAGACAAAAAAAAAAGAATAAGGAGAGAGTAAGTTCTTGTTTTTCTTTGACTCTTTCCTTTTGATTTCTGAACCTTTCTCTGTTCTAACTTTGATGCATAAAATAGTTTATGAAAAAGTAGATTTCATTTCGATCCCTACTGAAAAATTCGACGTCAGATCCAACGTTATGGACTTTTCAGTAGGGGTCTTGAAAGAAAGTTGGGTGTAGCACCCACCGACGAAATGGAGGGTGAAGACGAGGAAGGAAACAAAAAGCGATAAAAAGAAGGTAAGGAAAAAACGAAAAAGAAAAAGAAAGAAAAAAAAGGAAAAAGAGTGTGTACATGACGTCGTGGCGTCGATCGAAGAGAGGGAGCCCCACCTCTGTTAGAGCAAGGCCGTACCGGGACAGGCTAACCTAACCTCTCTGAGGCCGCGAGGCCGGCGATCCCGTGTATGATTTCCAGCGAGATTCCCATTGGTTGGTAGGCTCGCCTGTGGTTACCGCCTTCAAATAAAACGAACACTGAGAGAGAGTTCAAAATTAATAATCGCTCACGTTTATAGCTCATCCGACCATTCACCGTCCCTACACCATGTATACTGATTTTTCAAAATATTTACACGAATGTTAAGATTTCCGTTAACAGGCTATCCAACCGACCGGAAAGGTCGGCAATTTTCTTCAGCGAGGACAATCCGGGAAATTAGTTTTTTTTAAGGATTGTAATAGGATGAGGATCCCTCTGGATATCCAGAGACAGTTCATCTTTTTAGGGCATATGACCTTTTCCAGCTTCCTTAATTTTGTTGGATGGCTGATCAATTTCCTTTTCCAACTTTCTTATTTTGTTGAGATGCCTATTCCATCCCCGTTTCCAACTGTCCGAATTTTTGGGAAGACTGGTCGATCTCTTTTTCCAACACCCGGAACTTTTCGGTATGACTAATTCATCCTCTTTCCCAAGTCCCTGCATTTTTTGGGATAACTAGTCCATCACCTTTTCCAATTCTCCGAATTTTCGAGACTAGTCCAGTCCCTTTTCCAGCTTCAAAAATTTTTTTGGATGACTGGTCAATTTCCTTTTCCAACTTTCTTATTTTGTTGAGATGCCTATTCCACCCCCGTTTCCAACTGTCCGAATTTTCGGGACGACTGGTCAATCTCTTTTTCCAAAACTCGGAAATTTTCGGGATGACTATTTCGTCCTCTTTTCCAGCTCCCTTCATTTCTTATCATGACTACTCCATCTTCTTTTCCAGCACCAAGAATTTGTTGGGACAACTAGTTTTACTAGGTCATCCATCTTGCGAATTTCATCAATTTTTTTGGATGACAAGTGTATACCCTTTCCCAACTGTCTGTATTTCTTGGGATAACTAGTCGATCGCCTTTTCCCATTCCCCGAGTTTTCAGGGAGTAGTCCACATCCTTTTCTAACTCTTAATTTTTTGGGATAACTAGACCACCCCTTTATCCAACATCCCGAATTTTCGGGACTACTAGCCTGCTTCCAGCTGGGCTTGTTAGTCATTCGAACAATTCTTTCCAAAGACCTGCCTCCATATAGTAAGCATAGGAATATGTGTACTGAAGAGTGTAACAGCAACGTGCGAGGAGAGAAGCCGCTTCGTATAAATGTTGCCAATCTATCCAAGTTCCACTCGCAGTCATTACTTTCTTATTGATCCTGGTTTTAATAGTCTCTTAGGTCTGTTGTTACAGCCTTAAGGACTTTCTGTGATTCTCATACCTGTCGTAATAATGAAAATACTTCTTTAGGGCTTCTCTTGCTTCCACATGGACACTTTTATGTGCTTTCCAATGTCCAAGGCACATCCAGCAAAATTCATGTTTACAAGTGTAACAATGCATGTGATTGCAGCCACCATTCTTTTCGACACAAATGTGGCATTTCTGATAGTCTTTGGAATGAGCAATGATATAATTTGCGGTTTCGGAATCATCAGCACACTTGGTCAACCACTTCCGAATAGTACCGCAATCAGTCGGTGCGTGATAGTCCATTCCACATCGGAAGCAAAAAATGCTCTTACAAGAAGAACACTTTACTCGTTTCGCCCGATGTTCCTTGGATTTCATAACAATTTGACGATTCGGACCGGGACAGAATCTTAAATATGGATGCGGCTTAACGTAATCTCGAAAAGCAAACTGATGGTATCGTTCCCGCAAGCTTTTCCAAGCTTCTTATTTTATTGGGTTTTCTATTCCATCCCCGTTTCCAACTCCCTTCATTTTTTGCGATGACTACTCCATCTCCTTTTTCAGCACCAAGAATTTTTTGGGACAACTAGTTTTACTAGTTCATCCACCTTCCAAATTTCATCAATTTCTTGGTATGACAAGTCCATCCCCTTTTCCAACTCTCTGAATTTTTTGGGTTAACTAGTCCATCCCCTTTTCCAACTTATCGAATTTTCGGGAGTTGTCCACACCCTGTTTTACCCGAGCAAAAATTCCAGTATGTATCTGAGCGGAGCCTAATTGGCCAAAATTTTGCCCAAACTGAAGTATCTTGATGGGATCAGACTCGTAATGAAACGCGATACCTGATCGGGGCCCAGGTGCAGTGTAGGTGGATTTTTGAATGAAACAATATTAAAACCGTATATGTCGCCTCTAATACTAAAAGTTGAAAATATAAAAATCAAATGATCAAACAAGCCAAGACATAAAAACATTGGAGTATGTAGGATTAGAAACAAAATATTTTTCAAACAACTTTCTTTGCAGCGAACGGAAAAAGTGGAAAGACGCAATATAAGAGTTAACAATTGCGTTTGATAAACTATTTGAGTATTTTGCAATACATTTTTGCTCCTAATTTCTATATTGACCTCAAATCTAATATGTTATTTTGAATGAAGCTGATTATAATGTTGCACTGAATGTGCCCGATCTGGCCCATGTCGGAAATAAGGCAAATATTTGGCAATTTCTGCACGGGTAACTCCTAATTTTTTGGGATGGCTAGTCCATCCCTTTTTCCAACTCGCCGAATTTTCGGGAGCAATGGTCCATTTTGCTTTATAATACCTCGAATTTTTCGGGACGACTAGTCCATACCCTTTTCCAACCTCCCTAATTTTTTGGGATGATTATTTAATTTCCTTTTCCAATCCCCACAATTTTTTTCAGACGACAAATCTATTCCCGTATCCAAATCCCCGAATTGTTTAGAATGAATATAGATGCAGAATTTTTTAATTGCACAGGTTTAAGAGCATTATTGAATTTCAGTCGCTTCTTTTTCATTTTTTTAGTAGTTGTTCCGCATGCATAAAAATCACTTTGAATGTCATTTGAATTACATGTTCTGATACCTCTCAATAGTTTTCATTATATTTTTTCAAACTATTATTATTTGAGTGTAAAATTATAGTTTTGAAAGCGCAATTCTGAAATAGTTTGATTTTTTGAAACTAAAGCTGTTTGGTTTAAAAAATTTTAATTAGCAAATATATTTATTTCGAAGTTTCTTCATTTTTAAATTCCCATTCAAAAACGTCTATTGATGTATATAATAATTTATTATTCTTTTAATATCGGTTACAAAATTGTAGTACTTAAAATTTAAAAAAGATTGGAACCCTTTAAAACTTGGAAATCCTATTGAAATTCCTTCAATCTTACAAAATGAAATCTGATTATATTTCCTTTATATCCGTTAAAAACCCGTTAAATTATCCTCAAATTTATTGAATTCGATTGAAAAATCTTGAAGTTTTAAAATAACTTTAAATATTTTAAATTCTTTGACATCTTTTTCTATGCCTTCAAACCTCTTTATAATTCATATAAATCTTAAAAAATACCTCAAAGTCTTTGAAACACTTAAAAATCCATTTAATTTAATGAAATCGATGGAAAAATCTTAGAGTTTTAAAATCCCTTCAAATATTTAAATTTTTTTTAAATTTTACTTTATTATCCCTTAAAATCTTTAAAACCTTTTCGCAATAATTAAAAACAACAACAAATCTTTAAAATATTTTAAAATCCTTGAATTTATTGAAATCTATTAAAAATTCTTTGGAATCTTTAAAAATACCACAAAAACTTTGAAATCCTTTAAAATCTGATTAATTTATTGAAATCGATGAAAAAGTCTTAAAGTTTTAAAATCCCCTCAAATATTTCAAATATTTTGACATTTTTTTACTATTCCTTAAAATCTTCAAAATTTCTTCGCAATTCTTAGGAATCTCAAAAAATAACACCAAATTTTTGAAATCCTTTAAAATTCCTTTAATTTATAAAATTAGATTGGAAAATCTTGAAGTTTTAAACTACCTTTAAATGTTTAAAATTCTTTAACATCTTTTTCTATCTCTTAAAGTTGCTTTAAAATTCCTCGGAATCTTTAAAAATACCATAAAATCCTTGAAGTCCTTCAAAATCCCATTAATTTATTGAAATCGATGGAAAAATCTTAATGTTTGAAAATCCCCTCAAACATGTCGAATTTTTTGAAATTTTTCCTTATTATCCCTTAAAATCTTAAAATCTCTTCGCAGTTCTTAGGAATCTTAAAAATATCTTTTGAATTCTCTTTAAAATTCTTCGGAATCTTTAAAAATACGACAAAATCTTTAAAATTCCTAAAAATCCCTTTAATTTATTGCCTTATATATTAGATTTAAAATTTCTTGAAAATCGATGAAAATCTTTAATAAGGCCACAAAATCCTTACATCTAAGGATCAATTGAATAATTTCAAAGGATTGGAATTCTTTAAAATCCTTCAATTGTTTAAAAATCCGTTAAAAATCGCCTAAAATCATTCCATTAAATCCTTTGACATTATTATAAATATCCTAAAACCTATATAATTGTGTGAAATTTTTAAAACCCCTTTTAAAGTTTAATCAATTCTGTTGTAATATCATAAATTTTGCTTTAATATTTAAATAAATTTCTTTTTGAAAAATGTTTTCTAATAAAAAATTATTTAAACACCTTAGCCACAGAAAAATTGTCTTGCAAAATGAAAACAGTAGAAACAGCCAATAAAATTTAAAAACTGTTTAGAAATTAGTAACAAGCAATAGTGAAAAAATTAATTTCCCCAAAAAATTGTTCATATCAATTTGTTTTCTAAATTAAAAATGTTTGTATTTCTCTATAAATACTACAACACGCAATTTAAAGTAGTCTATTAATATTAAATCTTTAGAAAAATAAAGATTGGTTTTATCTTTTTCTTCTTAACATTATTGTCTATACTTTATTAAATTTATGTTTTCTCTTATTTTTTCTTATTGTCTTGGAAAAAACAAAGTAGAAAAACATTCTACGATATTTCCGCTTCGGTCACCTTAACTCAACTAAATTGAATATTAAAATTGTTTTGAAATTTCATTACTTTCAGGTTGTTAAATCGCGAAACGATAAAGGAAAACGACCTTATTGGTGATAATTACTAAATTACAAGTTATTATGTTTGCCATTTTTTTATCTTTTAAAATCTTTAGAGTTTTTGAAATCCGGTGCATACTTTTACTCGTAAATTATAGTACCTATCTGACATTGTAAATATACATTTTTTAAATTCAAGAGAGAAAAAAATAGAGAACATAAAATTTTTTTAGTAATATCTGTAATTCTGAATTCGAAAGGGAAATTGGCCATTTTGTTTACGATTAGCGCGAGTTTGAAAAAACCTTTACAATTTACTAAAGCTTAATACTTTTAAAATCATTTTTACTGCCTTATTAAGGCAGACAAAATTTTAGCAGGCAAGAACAGCAACGAAAGGTGGTTTCGTTGCTGTTCCAGCCTGCTCATATTTTTTTTCTTGATAAGGGTACTGTATGAGAGCCACAACGTTGGTGATTATTTTTTACAAATGTTTTTTGTTTTTATTTGCTAATAGTAATACCAAAAAAATGTTGAGCAGCCAGGAACAGCAACAAAACGACCTAATACCTAAGAAGAAGAAGAGAGCATCGTGGTTTCGTTGCTGTTCGTTCCTGCTCAAATTTTTTTGCCTTGATAAAGGTATATTATTTTTTTAAATGTTTTTTATTGTGATTTCAAATATAATTTAGATCAAAATTAAATTTCTTCAAATTTAATTTGAAATTAAGAAAAAATATTCGTTATATGTCATTGACATTATTATGTAAGATTCTAAGTTTACTCACTTTCTCTTCCAAGAGAAAATAAAATCAAGTTGATGGAAATAATTATATTTTATTTATATATATCAGCGTTTTATCAACAGGATGTCCTTCGCTGATCTTGTAATTGATATTATTACAGGTTGGAGGCCCTTTCATTACGTTATAAATGTTACATGGTTTGATTACCCCTTTTTGTTCCAGACGCTTATATCGTCCAAGGCTCGCTTCTTTCACTTTTTTCTACTTCAGCGCGCTTCTCACTGATAAAAAAAAGAGGCATGCGGATGTCATCGAAAAAAAAAATTGGATCATATTAACCCCTGATTTAACCCGAAGTGCGAACAACCAATTAGAGGAACTTTACCGGGTAAATAACTCCGCCATTGAGGGGCCATGGCGCCATCATTGGAATCCATCGATGATTTTTGTGCGGTGGATATTTATTTCCGCTTGATTTCCTTCAAGGTGTAAAAACTTGAATTTATAACTATTGAAGACATTCCTTGCTTTTTGTATGCCTTCTGTGTCTTTCTGAGCAAGAGACAATTTTTTTTTTCAAAAAAAAAAAAAAAAAAAAAAAAGGGGGGGTCAGTAATTTTGCGGCTCAAGTAAAAATTGGCGTCCTCGAACCCGTTTTGTGGATTTCAAAATCATCAAAAAGTATGAATAATCATATAGTTAAATATGGTACAAACCTTTTGTATTTCTTTTTTAAAAAATTAAATTGAAGAATGTTAATACCTAACTTTTGTAACAAATTTAATATTAGCGCAATATTTCGAATTTATATTATATAATTTAAAATAGTACCGCGCAAAATTAGCTTAAAAGTGTCACATTCCATGTGTCCCATGTTCCTTTGGAGAATGAATAATGTCTATAAAGTTAGGTAATTTATTAAATTTTTTCCTAGTTTAATCTCTTTTAAAAAATCCTTTAAGAAATCCTTTAGAAATTTTTTTTTTTAAATCTTTCATTATCCCTTCAAATATTTTCATTCTTTGTGAGATTCCTGGGAATCTTTTTAAAAAACCCATAAAATATTTAAAACTCCTGAAAATGCCCTTAATTTGAAATTGATTGAAAAATTTGGGAGTTTCAAAATACGCCGTTCAATATTTCAATTTCGTTGAAATATTTTGATATTCCTTAATATCTCTTTAAAATTCCTCAGAATCTTTAAAAATGCCATAAAGTCTTCAAAATACTGTCGAATTCGTTTGATTTATTCAAATCGATTGAAAAACCATGCAGTTTTAAAATCCTCTCAAGTTCTTGAAATTTTTTAAAAGGCAATGAAGTCTTTGAAATAATTTAAAATGTCTCCAAACTATTCAAATCCATTGAAAAATACTGGACTTTTAAAACACCCTCAAATATTTCAAATTTTCAAAAAATCTTTAGATATCTCTTAAAATATTTAAAATCTCTTAAAAATTCCTCGGAATCTAAAAATAGAATAAAATATTTAAGATACTTAAAAATCCTTTTAATTTATTGAAATAATTTTTTAAGAACCTTGGAGTCTTAACACTTATCCCTTAAAATCTTTGAAATCTCTTCGCAATTCTTAGGAATCTTAAAAAATACCAACAAATCTTTCAAATCCTTTGAAATCCCATTAATTTATTGAAATCGATCAAGAAATCTTAAAGTTTTAAAATCCCCTCAAATATTTCAAACTTTTTGACATTTTTTTATTACCCCTTAAAATCTGCAAAACTTCTTCGCAATTCTTCCGAATCTTTAAAAATAACATAAAATCTTTTAAATCCATTAAAACCCCATTAATTTATTGAAATCGATGGAATAATCTTAAAGTTTTTAAATCCCCTCAAATATTTCAAATCTTTAAAAATTTTTTTTACTTTCCCTTAACATCTTTAAAATTTCTTCTCAATTTTTAGAAATCTTAAAAAATACCACAAAATCTTTGAAATCCTTTGAAATTTCTTTAATTTATTGAATTCGATTGAAAAATCTTGGTGTTTAAATTACCTTTAAATAATTAAAATTATTATCCCTTAAAATCTTTAAAATTTCTTCGCAATTCCTAGAAATATTAAAAAATACCACCACATGTTTGATATTCCAATCTATTAAAATTCTTTGGAGTCATATAAAATACCATCCAATCAAATTTTTTGAAATATTTTGATATCTCTTGAAATATATTTAAAATTTCTCGGAATCTTTAAAAATACCATAAAATCCTTGAAATCCTTTGAAATCCCAATAATTTATTGAAATCGATGGAAAAATCTTAAAGTTCTAAAATCCAAATCCAAAATGTCAAATTTTTTGACATTTTTTTTATTATCCCTTAAAATCTTCAAAATCTCCTCTCAATTCTTTGGAATCTTAAAAAATACCACCAAATCTTGGAAATCCTTTAAATTCTTTGAATTTATTAAAATCTATTAAAATTCCTTGAACTGCTTTAAAATCCCCTCAAATCAATTTTTTTGAAATCTTTTGATAACTCTTAAAATCTCTATAAAATTCTACGAAATCTTAAAAATGCCAAGAAATTCTTTGAAATTCTTAAAAATCCCTTTAATTGATTGAAATCGATTGAAAAATCTTGGAGTTATAAAATATCGTTAAATATTTAAATTTCTTTGGCATCTTTTTCTATCACTTAAAATCGCTTTTAAATTCCTCGGAATCTTTAAAAATACCATAAAATCCTTCAAATCCTTTAAAATTCCATTAATTTATTGAAATCGATGGAAAAATCTTAAAGTTCTAAAATCCAAATCCAAAATGTCAAATTTTTTGACATTTTTTTTATTATCCCTTAAAATCTTCAAAATCTCCTCTCAATTCTTTGGAATCTTAAAAAATACCACCAAATCTTGGAAATCCTTTAAATTCTTTGAATTTATTAAAATCTATTAAAATTCCTTGAACTGCTTTAAAATCCCCTCAAATCAATTTTTTTGAAATCTTTTGATAACTCTTAAAATCTCTATAAAATTCTACGAAATCTTAAAAATGCCAAGAAATTCTTTGAAATTCTTAAAAATCCCTTTAATTGATTGAAATCGATTGAAAAATCTTGGAGTTATAAAATATCGTTAAATATTTAAATTTCTTTGGCATCTTTTTCTATCACTTAAAATCGCTTTTAAATTCCTCGGAATCTTTAAAAATACCATAAAATCCTTCAAATCCTTTAAAATTCCATTAATTTATTGAAATCGATGGAAAAATCTTAAAGTTCTAAAATCCCCTTAAATATTTCAAATTTTTTGACATTTTTCTTTCTTATTCCTTAAAATCTTTAAAATTTCTTCGCAATTCTTAGGAATCTTAAAAAAATACCACCAAATCTTTAAAATCCTTTAAAATCCTTGAATTTATTGAAATCTATTAAAATTCCTTGAAGTCTTTTAAAATACCCTCAAATCAATTTTTTTGAAATCATTTGATATCTCTTAAAATCTCTTTAAAATTCTACGAAATCTTTAAAAATACCAAAAAATCTTTGAAATTCTTAAAAATCCCTTTAATTTATTGAAATCGATTGAAAAATCTTGGAGTTTTAAAATACCGTTAAATATTTAAATTTCTTTGACATCTTTTTCTATCTCTTAAAATCGCTTTTAAATTCCTCGGAATCTTTAAAAATATCATAAAATCCTTCAAATCCTTTGAAATCCCATTAATTTATTGAAATCGATGGAAAAATCTTAAAGTTTTAAAATCCCCTTAAATATTTCAAATTTTTTGACATTTTTTTTACCATCCCTTAAAATCTTCAAAATCTCTTCGCAATTCTTAGGAATCCTCAAAAATACCACCAAATCCCTTTAATTTTTTTCCTTATATATTAGATTTAAAATCTCTTGAAAATCCAGCAGAATCTTAAAAAATTTCACAAAATCCTTACGTCTAAGGGTCAATTGAAGAATTTTAAAGGATTGCAATTCTTTTAAAATCCTTTAATTGATTAAAACCTAATAAAATATTTGAAGTCTTTAAAAATAAACTCAAAAATTTGAAATTGTTTGAAATATTTTGATATTCCTCGAAATCTTTTCAATTTGAAATCGAAAGAAAAATTTAAGAGTTTTAAAATACCCTTAAAATAACCTTACCGTCTTTGAAATCCTTTAAAATGCTTATAATTTATTAAAATCGATTGAAAAATATTGGAATTTTAAAACATCCTCAAATATTTTTAATTCTTTGGAATGTTTTGATACCCCTTAAAATCTTTTCATTCGCTATAAGATTCCTAGAATTTTTTTTTTTTAGAAAAAAAACATTAAAAACTTTGAAATCCTAAGATATCCTTTTAACTTGAAATTGATCAAAAAATCTTGGAGTTTAACAATACCCTTAAATATTAAAAAATCTTTTAAATCTCTTTAAAATTTCTTGAATTTTTTTTTAATGTCATGACATCTTTGAATTTTTTTAAAATACCTCCAAATTATTGAAATTGATTGAAAAATATTAAAATTTTAAAACACCTTTAAATATTTAAAATTCTTTGAAACCTTTTCATATCATTTGAAATCTTTAAAATCCCTTCAAAATTCCGCGGAATTTTCAAAAATACCAGAAAATCTGTAAATTCTTAAATTTAAAAGAAATTTTTTATGCAAGAAAGGATTATTTCTTCTTGTTCAAAAATAATACATGTATTTTTCTTATCAGCTTTTCTTACTTAAAAATCTGGATTATTGTTTTTAAACTCTTTTTTATTTTACATTCCTGGGAAGAATTAAGGGTATTTTAAGAATTGAAGGATTTTTTAATATTTGAAAGAATTTAAAATATTCAAAGGTGTTTTAAAAGTCCAACAGTTTTCAATCGATTTCAATAATTTGGAGATATTTTAAAGAATTTTAAAGATGACATAATCTTTTTAAAGATTCCGTTATCTTATAAATATTAACAAAAAATGTTAAGACATATAAAAAGATTTTAAAGAATTAATAATAGTTAAGGGTATTTTAAGGCTTTGAGGATTTTTCAATATTTCAAAACATTTAAGGATTTTTAAGGATTTAAATGATTTTGTGGTGTTTTTAAAGATTGCGAGCAATTTTAAAGCAATTTTAAAGATTTCATAGAATTTTAAATATTTTAAGTTGTTTTAAAAGTGCAACAGTTTGCAATCGATTTTAATAAATTAAAGAATCTTTTAAATATTTGAAATATTTTGTTGTTTTTATAAAGATTCCGTAATCTTATAAACAATAAAAAAATTTAAGACATATAAAAAGATTTCAAAAGATTTTAAATATTTTATTGTGTTTTTAAAGATTCCGTAATCTTATAAAGTTCAAGACATATCAAAAGATTTCAAAGAATTTATAAGAGTTAAGCGTATTTTAAGACTTTAAGGATTTTTCAATATTTTAAAACATTTAAGGATTTAAAAGGATGTTTCAAAAGTCAAATATTTTTCAATCGATTTCAATTATTTGGAGGTATTTAAAGAATTTCAAAGATTTCATGGTATTTTTAAATATTCCGAAGAATCTTAAAGAGCTTTTAAGGGATATCAAAAGATTTCGAACGATTTAAAATATTTAAGGATGTTCTAAAAGTCAAATATTTTTTTTATCGATTTCAATAATTTGGAAGTATTTCAAAGAATTTCAAAGATTTCAGGGCATTTTTAAAGATTCCGAAACCTTATAAAGAATAAAAAAAACTTTAAGACCTATCAAAATATTTCAAAAAAATTATAATAGTTAAGTGTATTTTAATACCTTAGGGATTTTTTAATATTTAAAGCATTTAAGGATTTTAAAGGATTTAAAAGATTTTGTTATATTTTTAAAGATTACCAGGAATTTTAAAGCAATTTTAAAGACTTCAAAGAATTTTTAATATTTCAAGGTTTTTTAAAAGTCCAACATTTTCCTTTCGATTTCAATGAATTAAAGGAATTTTTTAAGATTCAAAATATTTTATTGTGTTTTTAAAGATTCCGTAATCTTATAAAGAATGAAAAAAAATTAAGACATATAAAAAGATTTCAAAGAATTCGTAATAGTTAAGTGTATTTTAAGACTTCAAGAATTTTTCAATATTTCAAAACACTGAAGGATTTTAAAGGATTTAGAAGATTTTGTGATATTTTTCAAGATTACGAGCAATTCTAAAGAAATTTTGAAGATTTCAAAAAAAAATTAAAATTTTTAAAGGTGTTTTAAAAGTCGAACATTTTTCAATCGATTTCAATAATTTGAAGATATTTTAAAGAATTTCAAAGATGTCATGGTCTTTTTAAAGATTCCGTAATCTTATAAAGATTAAATAATTTTTAAGACATATAAAAAGATTTTAAAAAATTTATAATAATTAATGGTATTTTAAGACTTTAAGGATTTTTCAATATTTCAAAAAATTTAAGGATTTTCAAGGATTTACAAGATTTTGTTATATTTTTAAAGATTACGAGGAATTTTAGAGCAATTTTAAAGACTTCAAAGAACTTTAAATATTTTAAGGTTTTTTAAAAGTCCAACATTTTCCTTTCGATTTGAAGAAATTAAAGGAATTTTTTAAGATTTAAAATATTTTATTGTGTTTTTAAAGATTCCGTAATCTTATAAAAATTAA
>JAAAKG020136072.1:0-13321 GCA_010014905.2 Druon quercuslanigerum | reverse complement strand
GAATGGGTAGTTAGTCTAATAGATCGCGGCTCTTGGCGTGGGGGGGGGGGGGGGGGGGGGGGGGGGGAGTCACCGGTGACTGAAAAATCGCTGGAAAAAAAATTCCGACGAAAAAAATCGAAATATAAAATTTCCAAAATTCCCTAATAGCGTTAATTCAAGAAAGTCATTCCAGTTTCTTCCTTCTCGGTGATTTACTACCACGAATCTAAATTGAATTTAAAAGAGCATATTTTCTTTGAATGGCATGCAAATAAATGATTTTCAATCTACTATAAATGAAACTTTCGCAAATATCTTGGTCTCATTTTAAAAGAAAAAATACAAGAGGACATTAACCTTCCCCTTTTCTCTGCACCAATCAAGTTTGCTGATAAACAATTTCTAGTCGTAATTATGCTTTTCATAATTTGAACTATTTTGAGAATATTTAGATTGGTCTAAAAAATGTTTGTATTTATTTTTAAAAGCAAAAAAGGTTATAGTGAATGGGAATATGCTGCGGCGCTGAATATAAGGAGGAAGTCGCCATTATTACTGTAAAAAGAAAAAGGAAAATTTTAATAATATTACCTACATTTTATAAAATCGAAATGAGTGTTTATTTATACAAACACTCCATGCCTGAACGTGATTACAAGACTGTGTGAGCCGAGAGAACATCTATATTAGGGAGGATAGAAAACGGTAAAAAGCACGCGATTGCACGAAATCGAATTGAGTCACGCGCGGGAAACGGCTCGCTCGCAAGGCATGCTGGGTCGATAGAAGACGCTGATAGAAGTTCCTGACACTCGACCAATCAGCGACTAGAAACGGTGGTACGGGAACGGGTGCTCCGATCTTCAACCCGATCAACGAATTTTTCGGTGTCGGCAGACGTTCTAAAAAATCACTGAGTAATTCGCCTTGTCTTTGTGAATCTTTGTGAAATCGCGAAGGCAGGCAACCGCGGCCGGCTTCCCAGTGTCTCCAATTGAAAAGTGCGTTGGCCACTGAGCAAAAAATAGGTAAGTGCCAAACTTCCTTTAAAGTTTTTCCCTCTGCAGACAGGTCTGTCTTAGGGAGTTCCGCCGGGACTTCACAAAGTACTTCCACGATTTCGCGCTTTTTGCGAATAGTACCAGCCTTTATTGAAGGCGTGCAGGACCATTCGACCTAGATTCGGATGGCGTGCAGAATCATTTCTATTTTTATGTGCCCTTATCGACAAAACAGCGTCCTTCGGCGTTTCTCCACGCCGCGATTTTCCTAGAAGGCGATAGTGGCCTCCGCAGATCTTTTTTTTGCCAAGGGTTTTCTTAATTTCTATTGCATTATATATTGGATTTGATCTGCCGTCGCCATTAAGGCAAGTCGCGATCTGAATGTTGACATGCTGGACGTCAACTTGCGGGCGACAGTAAAAATTGCGCGCCTGCCCTTAGACAGGTTCGTGCCTGCCTTTTCAATAATTCAATTTTTTAAAAGCATTTCGTAGCCTTTGTTTCTCAAGTTCTAGATCTTTCTTGTTCTTCTCGTGTATCCCGCCTCGCTTGGCCTCGTATGTCCTGTCTCCTTTTAAAATGATTGAATATTGAAAGCATTTGGTCAAGTGTGGCTGCTCAGGTAATTCGCTTTAGCCTCTTGTCGCGCCTTTCCAACTCCAAAAGAAACGCACGAGATCCTATTTAGGACTTCTAGTCACTTTTCTGATTCGTATTATTTACGCCGTGAAACAAATATCGAATCATTGGTTTTATTACCAATAATATAAATTGGATTTTTCTGTAAAAATCTTTTTTTTATTCTAAATTTATGTTTATGTGTAGAATGACAATTTTGTAATTGTAAAAGAAGTGTGCAAAAAAAAAAAAATTAAACATTTCAAAAACGTTGTTGAGTTGAAACAAAAGTTAATTTTGAAGACGAGATTTTATCGCCAAACTGTAGATCATATTTGATAAGAACTGTATTATTGGCTCCAAATATATTCTTTAAAAAGTCAAATAAACATAAAATGAAAATTATTTTTAGGTCGTAGACCTCGACTTTTTAAATTAGAAACCTAGAAAATGATATATGGAATCTTTCTAATTGAAACATAAGAAATTTTCAAATTCAGAATTCCAAACTTATTTTTCCATTTAAAATGGTACATTTTGGAGTTTGTTATTCCGAAATTCTTCCAAATTGTTCAGTTTCAAATTAATGCCGCATCAACACTGAGGTTATTAGCTGAATGAAATAGTTATGACATAGTGTGATTATGTTATGTGATAATATTGTGCAAGAGTTAGCAAAGTATTTTTCGGCTTATAGCCTTGATAATGTTTCTTTTACCATAAAATTTTCTTAATATTATTGATGGAGATTTGTGTAAGACATGCCTCACAAGTGGGTGGATTTTCTTTTTTTATACGTGGGTTAGTTTCGTGTTTACAATTGTCAGTCGATTTACAACTGTTCATTTTTTGTATTTTTGGAACAGCTTTTGAATTCACTAAATGCCGAGGTCATGCACTTCTGCAGAGATGTTCTATTGCCGCGGAAGTTTGTAAAACTGCAAAAATTTGAAATTGTATATTTTTGAATCAATAGTTTGAATGTCACATTAAAACATTCAAAATTTGAAATTCAACAATTTGAATTAAATAAATTGCAACCCATTCACTTAAATTCCTTAGCTTTAGAATTCAACCTAGAATATAAACACTGTAGCAATCAATTTTGTGAAATTACTATTTCTACAACATTACTTTTCCTAAATGGGTAATTTTCACATTTTTCAGATTTTCAATTATAAGTTGAATGTTTTAAAAGATATTTTTAATTCATTTATTAGATTGCTGCAGACGAAATGCCCGTTTTTCATTGTAGATATATTATGTTAGTTGTTGAAAATCTTTTTACTTCTCATCAGAGAAGGTATTAGATTTGGGTAAAATTTGAACCCCTGCCCACTGTTTTACAATATTGAGAGCCAATCCTATTTTATTTATTAATGTTAATCAGAATGCTTTTTAAACTTTCAAATTATAAATGGGCATATGTATAGGTGTCAATTACAGTGTAAAGTATACTGTACACATTTTTTAAATTTAAATAATCCTCTAGACCAAAAGTAATTAGAGTTTGAATGAAGTGAGGTGGTTTCGATTAACAGTTTCAGAATCATGTTTATTTATGAAAACTTGTATTTCGTTCAATAAAAAAGAAGGTCTAATTTTAAATTATGTCTTTCGATTTTTACATTTCGCCGTACACTTTAAAAACACTACTGATTGTTAAAATGTAAATAAGAATGAATCAGAGATACCAACCTTAACTATTGGGCGCATTTGCTTCCCAAAAGAATAGTATATATTTATTTAATAGTTCAATTATTATCATCATAATAATGCTTGAAATATTTTTTAAAGTTCTGGAAAAGTTTGTAAATGCCTTCTCTTAATTACCGCAACAACTGTCACCTTTTTGGTTACAAGTTCAAATTATTATATTGATTATTCTAGAGTTTAAATTTTTTCAATGATGAATCCTTGTACAAATAAACTGAACCTGAAAAAAATAATACTATCCTCGTAATTAATTGCCCAATACTTAATTTGCGTTCAGAATTTTATTTTTAATTTCAAATGTTGTCCAAAGGTGCATCCAAATGTTTTTAAATAAGAATGAGATTATAGATCATTTCCTTTCACATAATTAAATATTTTTTTATTGTTAATAACTATTTAAAGACAGAAGGTTTCGTATGTCAAATTGCAGAATATCATTTATAAATACTTCTATCTAATATAGCATATTTTTTAATCTGCCTACGCCAATTTCATCGTTTTTTTTTAAATTAAAGGTTCCAGACTTTTGCTGTAATACATTTATTGTCTTCTTAAAATTTTCACGAAATGAATTTCCACAATAAATTATGCACAATATCTATTCGCATATTATATTTATAGCCTTTGATTACTTTTGTCCCGTGAAAATATGCTAAATTCGCATTTTATTCCATGTGTGTTGATATTTACGGTAGGGTGAGGCGAGATCGGCCTAGTTTATTTTTCACGCCAGAATTTAAAATCTGCGAATACTGCGAATACCGTAACTAACTCCTCTAATGTGATGTAAAAAACTATTTAAATCTACATATCTTTTAATAATTGAATTGTAGAGATTAGTGTAACCATTTTTCGACTTTCAGTAAAAGTTAAATTCTACAGTAACAAAACTCCCAAATACAAGACTGGTCTACTAAATGGCGTTGAATTTCATAAATATTGGGTTTTAAGCCGTTTATAAAAAATGTATTTTTCGACCACAACCATGTTTTTCTTATTTTGTTATCACGTTGCCAGTTTTCAAACAATGTTACTTAAGAAATATGTCAGAAGAACAAACAGTGCTGTGTTCTGGGTGCGAGCAACTCATTATTTTCTGATAAAAATCTATAACAGTGCAGATGTCATACTTTTTTCTGAGCATTTTTGTTGACCAGATTAGTTTTTTTTACACGTTTGCACCATAATGAACACACTGCATAATCTGATACAATGAAACATTGCACCCTAATCCACTGACTGCTTCACAAGAGGTTAGGTTAATGCGCAGGAATAGGTTGCCCATTCCGTCCCAGAATGAGTTAACTATCTAAATAACCACTCGAAAACATCTAATATGTGATTTTGTGTAATTCTTGTACATTCTAAACATGTTAAAAATAGCAGAATATATGGGTTAAAATTTTTATTTTTTCCAATTTTATTTAATATTAAGCGGCATTTTTCAAAAAAGAAGTTTGATAACGTTCTTGCTGATATTAGAAGAAATAACAGTTACAAAATAAATGATAGCCTAAGAGAAAATTGAGTGGCTAATCTTACCCTCCTTGCCCATCTCGCCCTACCCTACCCTTTTTCCAATGTGAGAAATATAGATGAGCAAAATAAATGTTAAAATAATTTTGAATAGGTTTCGGAATAACTATGTTGCAGTGATAGATATTTTTATATAACTATTTACTTTATAATTGCTACGCTAAACTAGTTGAAACTATTATTTATAACTTTAACTTATACACACATCGTTGTAAAGAAACAGTACCATTGGAGTAAGTTAAACCATCCAAGTCGCTTTTGTATTGGAGTTTGAAATAAAAACTAATAGTTTGCAGACATACCTTAAATTGTGTGACACTGATAGACATATTCAAGCGATATGTGATCCGTCATTTTTGTGTGCTCTTGATTTTGGACTAGAACCAACATTTAAAAAGAAATAAGAACTCAATTTTATTTGGACCTACTAACATAATTAAAAATTCACCAGAATAAAACTGTATCTTTAATAAAAAAAAGTTAGTTTTTATTAAGAATATATTACGTCAATTGAGAAGTAAGCGAATAAAACATGATATATCCATTCGAGATGATTAATCAATAATTAGCCAAATTCTGTATCTTAAAAGTACCAGAGTTAGAAGAAATACAAATAGTGTTATACATAGACTTATTGAGGAAACCATATAACTGGCTATCCAATATTACCGAATTATTGAATCTCTTAGGTTGGAGAAACTAAACTTTCCACCTACATATTTTCAACAACTCACTTTGTGACCTTTGGCTGATCTGCGTCAATGTTATTTAATTGAGCTGTTAATAAATGCTTTAATAATGAATTTAATTTTCCGGTGATGTATCCAAACTTTCTGATCATTTTACTTTGACCCTTTTTGAATCTTTATGGACCCTTAATAGTTAAAAATGCCCAATTATATGTAAAAGTTTTTTTAAATGCATTCTTTCGAAGCTTTTAATTAACTTTTGGGCAGGTATCAGATGTAAAAGAGGGTAAATTATTTATGTGTACAATAGCATGTAATTTTTTAAAAGTACGTATTCTGATTTTGAAATCAATAATGGCGCAACGATTATTAGTCGAATAATAAACAATAAATATGCTAATACTATAATTATTTTGAATAATGTTTAAAGTAAAAATTCCTGCAAATTTAATCATTCTCATATTATACTGCCCTTCACATTCAAATCTTTTTGATGCAAACAAGATGGCACCTAGTGTTTCCGAATGGATTTTTCGTGATGAACACGAATCTGGGTTTAAAACTTCATATCACGTCACGCTGAACCATGACATGCTACAAACTTCGCTAATATCAGAAAAATAAGCACTTTCAAATGAGCCCTATGTTAAATTAATTGCATGCGCCCTTATAGCGGGGTGTGGTTTTCTCTAGAGGTGGAGGAAGAAAATGAAAACAGAAAGGATTTTAACATGCTTACACCCACGCTCAGGCATAATAAAATGTGCAGTGCTTTTAAAGGTTTTAAGGGTCTCTGATTACGAATATGCAGTTAAGTTTTAAAAAATCAAAATGGCGGATCATTTCTTCAAAATTTGATCGTATTCGGTTGAAACTTGTTACTGGGGGGTTTTAAGGGTCGCTGATTACAAATATGCAGTTACGCCTTAAAAAAATCGAAATGGCGGATCCAATATGGGTGATGATTTTTTGAAATTGAAAAGGATTTAGGGAATTTTGTTACTCGAGGGATTTTGGGAAAGCTGATTACGAAGTAAACTAGACCACCCCCTCTAAGGGCGCATGCGATTAATTTGGCATACGGCTCATTTGAAAGGGCTTCTTTTAGCCCTTAATTTCTGATATTAGCGAAGTTTGTAGCACGTAATGGTTCAGCTCTACAATTTTTCAAAAATGACTAAAACATCGTTTTTAGGGGTTGCAACCCCTGTTTTCTCAAAAAAGTAATGTGATAAGAAGTTTTTTAACCCAGATTCGTGTTCAGCACGAAAAATCCCTTTGGAACCACTAGGTGTCATCTTATTCGCAAAACTCATGTTGGGCAGTGTTATTAGTATGCAGCCACATTTAATTTCACAATTCTAAATTAAAAATTCAAGTATATTAGTTTTTCTACTGTTTTATTCAATGCTAAATATAAATATTTTTTTTTTAGAAAAAGCAAAATGTCTGAACGAAAGGCAGTGATTAAAAATGCGGACATGTCCGAAGAGATGCAGCAAGATGCTGTTGACTGTGCAACTCAGGCTTTGGAGAAGTACAACATTGAGAAGGTAAGTTTAAAAATATTTCCCATAAAATATTAATAAAATGTATGAAAGGAATTTTTTTATTCAAAATGTTGAAAATTAGCTAATTTTAAGTTTAAATGAAAAATGGAAAGATATTCTTGATGACTACATGGGGGCCATTCACAAAATACGTGATAAATTTGTCAGTAACTTCTAGCCCTCTTCACTGCGTGATACTTTTTCCATTGGTCTTAACCTGGAAAATGATATTTCGGCTGCCCCCCCCCCCTAAACGCATCACATATTTTTTTATTGTCCCCATAGTCGACAGCAGTCTTCCCAACATGAAATCGAGATGCATCCATTACGTTATTATTCTCGAGTTTTTGTTGGTAACATTGTTGCCTTTAATATGATTATAGTAGACCTTCTGGATGCAAGTCGATAATTGAAAAAGCTAATCTAATTATAAATAACGAAAATTTGGCATAGAATGTATAGGAAATTTAAGCTATAGGGTATTCTATTACTTTTAAATCCCTTTCAATGTGCTAAGTTTCCTTAGTTTGATAATAACAGGATACTGTACTGACGCATTATATCTTTGCAGGACATCGCCGCATACATCAAAAAGGAATTCGATAAGAAATTCAACCCCACGTGGCACTGTATCGTTGGGCGCAATTTTGGCAGCTATGTGACGCACGAGACAAGACATTTCATTTACTTCTACCTGGGACAGGTAGCCATCCTCCTTTTTAAAAGTGGATAAATCGGTTTCTAATCTCTGTACCCTCTCAACTCTCTCGACCCTCTTCCTTTCCTCTTTCCTAGAAACCTATTTACCATGCCATCTATAAAATAAATTACGTTATGTGTACGAACATGAGAAGTTACTTTCCAAATAGGAAGACTCTGTCGCTTGGGCAGTAGTTTCGCGGTGTAAGCGTTCCCAAGATGGCAGCACTGTGGCGATGCTCGAAAAATGGCTCAAAACACGTCTCAAAGTACTGTTGCGACTTGATTCAATTTTCATTTATTTACTGATCCACAAAATCAGCAGACCTTATGTTCTCCAGATTCAGATTCAAGTGGCATCGCCACTTGTTGTCACCAGAGGACAGCTGGCTCGTTTTCTACCGCGATGATCGATGTTCAATGTACCATCTGTTGAACGATTTCTCCAATTTTGGAGTTTTTTTTTTCACTTGAAGCAGGACAGCCTTCGAAAATTTCGGTTAAGAACCAATAAGAAAATTATGGAACCGAGCACTCTGTCGGTGATAGTAAATTTTGATTTTTGAAGTCGAAATCAATTTGTGAATAGTATCAAATTTCGTGTCTGACGACTTTGGGTACTTTTACGGAGCAGAATTTTGAATTAGTGATCATATTAATATTTCACATGTGAAATATTAATTTGAAGATTAATTGAAAATAGTAGACAGTGAAAAGTCACCATTAGACGATATATTCGGAAGTTGACGAGAATTTGAAAGTTTGTTAACTGAGAAATTTCAAGCGCTGTTCTGGAAGAACGAAAGTCAAGTTCCGAATGCCAGTTTTTGGTTCCATGGTCTTTCGTTTAGAATAAGCTACGAAATATGAGAAATGAAGTTGTGTAGACGGAAGCATTAGAATTTTTTTTATACTACGCACTAAATACTGTAAGTGTATAACGAATGAAAACCAGTCGTTGTAATACTAATATATTATTATTATTATTACTTAATAATGTTAGAAAAGAAACTATTCGTTGAGATCGTTGTATTTTGTAAACCTGGAGTGGGACTTTGTTGACGCTGTACCTCGAGGCGATGCATACTTAAAAAAAGGAACTAAAATTTATTCAAATCTCACTCGTTATGCCTGTCGTCGTTTGTATTCGTCTTTTAATACTTCAAGCTATGAATGCCACACGATCTTCTATACGTATTGAAATAGTACGCAATTTATACACAATTTCTAAGCGTTGGGCCCACGCTGTGGTAAATTATCGTGTTACCGTTTTTAAACTTAGCCTGAAGGATGAGAGGGAAGATGACAGTTTTGCTAAGCAAGCTGTGAATTCAAATATGAGTTCAGGTTTGATTTTTTATTGGAGAAGGAAGAGAGCTTTTTCAGCGTTTCGCTGAATTCTTAGAAAATTGTTAGTCTAAGTAGGGTTTTTAATTGATAACATCTTAATCCGGAACTTGAGCGTGGCCCAATTGGAATTCAGTGGTTTTCAGGAACAAAAAATATTAGCAAAATTCGTGTCCCTTTGCAAAATAAATTATGGAAATTTGAAACTTGAGTTTTTTTCCTTGACCTTGTTAAAAATAAGAAACGAAGTAGGTGGAAATTGAGCTATAACGAAGTTTAATCAAGGTATATAATATGTAAACTGGAGCCCTTATTTTTAAACCAATGTCATCATCGATTATTACATATTTACAATGATTATTCATGTTCTAATTATATAAATTATTACAGCTTGTTCACATATGAAATCAGAAGATAATTTTATCCATGATTACCACTATAATAAAAAAATTTTTAATTAAATTTTAAAGTTCTGTTAAATTATATTTTATATGAGAAATTTTGATAAGTACTTAAGAAGTTTAAAAAAGTCAATGAATCCAGACATTAAAATTAAAGAAATTTATTTCATTTAATGGATACATGTTTAAACAGAGAAGGAAAGAAATTTCTGCAACTTTAATTTTATACTCGAATTGATATTTCAAACCAAAAAAAAGAACATAATTGTTTCATTTAAAAACAAAATAGATGTATCACACTTTGTTTGCTTATTCCTTATTTATAAATTTTCATTGGAAGTACTTCCATCTGTGCTGATCTAAATTTGGTCATTTTTGGTTCTCGGAATTAAGTATTACTTTGTTCGAAATACCATGCTGTAAGCCCATGCCTTAAGAGCCCCGTGGAGGGTGAGTGTTAGATATCCCGTTACCACACCGTCTAGCTAGCGGCAGAAAATTAGTTCCGAATGCCGTCCTACAGTCAGATACATTCACTTCATAGGCCGTTTGGTAATGATGTTGACAGTCTTTAGAAAACTCCACCCTTAAAGACCCACAATTTTAGTTGAAAATTCATCACTAATTAAAAATTAAAACTATTTTATTGAAAATTCTTTTTTTGTTGTGTTAAAACTTAATTTTGAATTTGTGAGCTGCAAATTCGACTATTCCGTTTTCAACAAAAATTAAACTTTTGGTTGAAAACCCAATTTCTTGGTTGAAAATTAATCTTCGAATGAAAAAAAGTATTTTGTTAAAAGTTAATCTATCTTCTTTGAAAAAGCAATATTTTTACTCAAAAAGATAGGAATTTAAAGCATTTTAAATTGAATTCAATATAGCACAAGAACTGACAAGAAATATTAATTGTGATAAACTCGCGAAATTTTATACATATTCAAGTACATATTATATTGAAAAAAACTTAAATTGATCCGTACTATGAGAAATGACAACTGGAAAAATATTGAGATACCTGAAAAAAACTGCCAATTTCAGGGCATTTTTGCCAGAATTTGAATAGACTATTTAGATAATTAAATAACCACTTCTGCTCACAAATATTTAGAATTATCCAGTTATTTTTCAAACTTCAATTTTGACCAGCAGTAAATAATTTTTAATGAATAAAAGGCAATAACAAAATTTTATTAACATTATAAATAAATTTATAATTTTATATTTTGAATCCAGAATGAATAGCGACGACTCCAAAGGTCAGATTCTTATAAGTAACGTGTCTAAATCCAGCATTAGATATCATTTCCTAAAAAGATAAAACCAGAAATGAGATTTTAATTTTAAAAATGAAAGTATTGTTTTACGAAAGGGTTATCATTTTCTTTTACATAAACGATATTTTGATAATCATCAGAAAACAAGCATACATTGTAGTACCTTGAAATGATCTTGTTTCGGAAATTTCCTAATGCTTTCAACCAGATATTGATAAGGTTGCCACTGATTAGCAATCAGGACCCCCATAACGGGAATTATTTGAAAAGAATACTGGTCATAGATCCTGCAAAAAAGAGAATATTTTCAGGAATAGAAAAAATTATATTTAAATATTCACATTTCATACTTTCTAATAGTAATAGAAATTACCATTTTATGGTATCGTTATTAACGTGACTGAATTCCAGACACAAAAATCGACCTCCGGGTTGAAGAACTCTATAAGCTTCTTCTAGAACCTAAATAATTAGTTATATTATGTGATTTTTTCTTTTCAGAAATTAATATTTTAAAGTTGCATCTAAATGTGTATCATGTAACATTTGCCGGTACTTAAACTGTTATATAAAAAGAGTCTTAGTTAACTTTTTCCTACCTTCGCGATGTGTGTAACGTTTCTAATGCCAAAAGCGATCGTATAAGCAGAAAAAGAATCATCTGGGAAAGGAAGTTTTTCAGCATCAGCTTCTTTCCAGCCAATATCGTATCCATTTTCCACCGTCCAGCCTTGTCTCTCTGCTCTAATTTTTCCAACATCCAGCATGTTGGCATTTATATCACAGACAGTAACATGACTTTTGGCATTGGTTGGATTCTTCCTGTTATTAAGGTACTTGAGATACCGAAAAGCTATGTCTCCAGTTCCACCTGCAGAATCTAAAAGTCGACTTCCATGTGTGGGACTCAATTCTTGAATAAAAAGATCCTTCCAAATTCTGTGGACTCCTAAACTCATCGCATCGTTCATATTGTCGTAAGAGTCTGCCACGTTTTCGAAGACTGAACGAACTGTAAAGGTATTTATGAAATATTATATAATTGAGAAAAGTCAAAAATTAGCTAACAAAGGTTTATGAGACAAATTATTTATATTAGCATGGAAAGTAGAAGAAATGCTGATCATGCGGAAATGCATAATAAAGAAAGCTAAAATTAAATTATGAAGGTTGGCATTTCAATTTGAAGTACTTCATTTATAACTTGCCTAATTTAAAGTTCTTTAACAAAAAAAGAGCTACACATTTAAAAAAATGTATGCGTAGTTTTCATTTCAATCGTAAAAAAAAACATTAAAAATAAAAATAAAATTTTTTAAAAAACGACAAAATGTATGAAAAAATTTGATAGGAAAAAGTTGTTAACACAAAAAAGAGATACAAATTTGTTATAATCTATTACATTCTCATCAATTAGGATTGAGAAAGTATTCGAATTTTCCGAAATTTGACTCTACAGGTTTTCAACCGATCTCTCCGTTTTTCAAAAAAAAAAAAGAACGGATCAATCAAACTTTGACACACTTTCGACGCGAGATATGTAATACGCCTAAAAGAAGATTTGTAGGAGTTTTTATTTTATCCATAAAAAATAATAGGAAAACAAAAATTCTATTTTAGAATAACAACGCCAGATAGAGAAGAATATCTGGAGAAAGGATTGTAGCGTTTCATTTTAAGGTAGTTCAGAAAAAAAATATACATTAAAAATGTCTGTCAAAAATCAAGCGCGTAGCGCGGGTGTCACTATGAGAATGTGTACCTCAAAGCCTACAGAGCTTTGAGCTCTTCAACTATAGATACTAAATTACACCGAAACTTCAGCATATAAAGATAATACAAATACTGGTATCTAAAAGAGATATTCTTAATAAAATTTCATTCAAGCATTTAAAGTGCAAAAAATAAGTATCCGAGCGCGAAGTTCGAGGGTTTAATACGAGCAGCCAGACTTTTTAGGAGAAATGAGGTGACAAACAATTTTTCCGATTTAGAAAAAAAAACCTTCTGTGAAGATATGAGAACTTAAATTTAGAAGTTTGTTAAAAAGCACCAATTTTCTCTTAAAACCTTTTGCCACTTGTTTAAAAAAAAAATCATTTCTATAGGGAAAAAATCCTATGCAGGCCAAATCGTTTTTGTGGCTGCGAGTACTTCTATTCCGAAAAATTTAATTTTTGCATTTTTCTTACCAGCAGACAGATTCGACAAAAAGCTCAGAACAAAGTTTGATCATTTTAAACATTTCTGCAAAAGCTACCTTTTCTGATATCTTACATCCGTTCATGAGAAAATTTGAGAAAAAAATCTGCCCGCCTCGCGAGCACATTCTCATCGCGCGCTTCGCTCGCAACTTTGAGCGCGCCTGGGGCGCGCACCTGTTGGATCTCGCGCTTCGCGCTCGATTAGTTATTCATCTCGCGCCACGCACTCGGACACATTTGCCTTACGCTTTACGCTCGGTTCCTATAGGTTTTTGTACTTCGCTATTACACTCTCAGT
>JAAAKG020136071.1:0-36013 GCA_010014905.2 Druon quercuslanigerum | reverse complement strand
ATTGTGCAAAAATTCATTCAAATCGAGAATGCCTCTTTTGAAATATTCCATATTGTTTAAGAAATCGTTAAAAAAAAATTATTTACAAAATGAATTTGCAATGATTGAAAAGTACATTTACGACAGCACTCTATGTATTATTATATCCTAAATTTTCAAACCTTTTTTCGAAAGGTGGGCGATTTGCGAAGCATTTAAAAAAAATTTTTTTTTGTAATTATAAAATTCAAAAATTTATAACTCGAAAAAGATCAATAAAATATAAAAAAACAAAAAAAGGTGTCCTTTTTTTTGCCTCTAGAACGAGAGTAAAAATCTGTAGCAGAATCAAAATTTTGGTTGTAAATTTCACGTGGAATGACCCATACATAACATGTATTTTTATCTGTAGAAAATCGACTGATTGGTTATTCTCACTTAAAAATATATTTTATTAAAACAAAAATTATTTGGATAACCTTAAAATCCCACAAAGCAAAATTTATTTCCGTTGATTGAAATTAGTCGTAACAAAAACGTTAAGAGACATTATACGTATTTTTTAAAGGACCCAAGCAAAAATCCAAAAAAATCTGAGACTGTTGGGTTTCGCGCTTCGCGCTTGATAATGTATTCATCTCGCGCTCCGCATCCAGTCTTTGTATATCCCAACAGATTTTTTAAAACTAAAGGTCAAACCATCAACAACAATACTTTGATGATAGTGAATTCTCTTTTGTTAAAGCTCCTTCGACATTAACGAACACATTCTTATAACGTATCTCGCGTTTCGCACTCAAATTTGTCCCTCAAATTGTGCATCATTTCCATAAATGTATATTATTACAATTAATAACATGCATTCATATTAAAACAGACGTATTGTTATTGAATCGTTTAAAAAATGCGCGCTTTTCAAGAACTGAATTTGCTCATTTACAATTATATTTTTACGATTTAAACGTTACACATATGGTCTACACATCAGAATTACCTTTTTCTAACTTCTAAATTATATCCCTAGCCTTTAGTGTGTATGTGTGTCTAGATTTTTAGCTTGTTAGCAAGTAAGTTTTCAAAAGAATCGACAGATTGGATTTGCATTTGATATGCTCTTTTAGGGTCTTAAAATAAAGTTCAAGTTCGTTAGCCACCCATTTTGGATAAAAATTAAGAAATTCAAGATTCAAAAATTCTCTGTAAAATTATTTATAGTACTGAAAAAGAGAAACAATTTCTTCTATTGACTTTTTTTATAAAATAAAAATTTTCAGAGATATAGCATTTTCAAAATCCAAAAAAAGAAACGAAAATTACTATTTTCAACCAAACAACGCAAGATACGAAAAAAATTCTAGGCAAGAAAAATGTTTCGTTTGACACCCCACAAGATGATCATAACAACTATTTGAATTTTTTTAGAAAATCGAAAATTCAAATTTATATTGCACTCAAAACACTAAAAAAATGCAAGATAGATAAATGATGATTAACTACTTTTTGATAGGATGCGTAGTTTTCGCTTTAATTGTGAAAAACATCAGTAACAGTCAACAAAAATCTGCCCGCTGCGTGGGCACATTCTCATTGCAACGTTTGTTTTTTATTTTTTTTTCGTTTTGTGTATCAAATACACGAAATACTTTTCCTTCCAACAAAAGAGATCTTAAATAAAACAATTTACGACTTTTTTGGCTACCTGACATTTTTAGTTTTCACTTTCTGCAAAAAGCCACGATATTTTTAAAAAAATATTCTCGTTTTTTTATAAAGAAAAATATCTACCTTTCTTCTTTTTATAGACCTTGCTGCAATAAAAAAGTCTGTCAGAGTGCGATATCGCCTCAGTGAATTTCTATTTTCCCGGCACAGAATAATTTTTCCCAATGAAAACTTTTTTATTCCTATTTAGCTTCCGCATATCTTGAGAGCAAGTTTTTATATTCTTTTTAAATTGTAAAATAGATTTTTAGTGGGTTTGCAAAGACGATTTTCAAAACCAATGCATTTTAAGCCTTAAAATTCTTGAATAAATTATTCCGAATTGGTTAATTTTTTAAATCGAACCTATGCGCTCCCAATTTATCAACTTAATATCTCGGAAGTAAGATTTTATTTTTTAAAAGTAAACATTGAATTGTTTATCTTGATCCGCGACCAAACTTGTTCGGATTTTAGGTTCCTGTTGCTTTGAGATTGTAAACATCCACATTCTTTTTTTCGAAACTAGATAATTTTTTAATCTTAGTCGTTTTGCCTCAGTTTGGAAATACTTCAACTCGAGCGTAAACTTTTGTTTTATTTATAAATGTTGACTTCGATTTCTAAGAATGCTGTTTCCCTCTCATGGAAAATTCCCATTTTGTTGGTTACATAGTTTTGTACTGCTAATTTTTTGCGCTAATTTCTAATTTCTTTTTTTCTTAATTACTTCTGCAATAAACATAGACATCGGTTGGAAGTTGGAAGAGATAGCTGTTAGGATCTTCTGATTGAAAACACCTTTAAAATATTAAGATTACAGTTTAATTGTATATCTCCAAGTCGATAATTCCCAGATGAGGAATCCTGAAGAATTTATCACTATAGTTATATTACCCATAAGACAAACGAGCTCATAAACAATCATTTTGCTAGGAATCTTTATTATCATCCGAGAATAACAGAAATTCTTAAAATCTTGTCAGAATAGAAGAAGCTATGAATTAAACATTTTGGAAATTAAATTTTTTTTTAAAAAAGATCTTTGCTCTGCTGGGAATCGAAAAACAGAACTTCTGACTCCCGGTCGGGTGCTTTTCCCTTAAGCTACTAGAGATGTCGAAAGAATAATCCTTTTTCAGAAATATACGCACTATTTTTCCAGATATTACAATTCATATTTTTCAAGTAATCTGTATTATCATCAGAGAATATCAGAAATTCTTAACGTCCATTCAGAATAGATGGGGCTCTGAAATACACATTTTTTAAATTAAATTTAGTCTATAAAAGATCTTATCATTCGAACCACAGAACTTTTGGTTTCCGATCTGGTGCTTTTCCCTTCAGCTACTAGAGAGGTGGAAAGAGGACTTGTAATAAATAAATTAAATAAACTTGACCTGTAACACCTGGCAAAATAATGCGTGTATTTCTAAAAAAGGATTCTTTTTTCGATGTCTCTAGTTCTAGTATCTTAAGGACAAAGCACCCGACCGGCAATCGAAAATTCTATGGTTCGATTCCCAGCGGAGCGAAAGAGAGGATGTTTTTCCCGAAAAAATTTAATTTCCTATACAAGAAATTGTCACGAGAGTATACCAGATGGTGAAAACTAACCCTGGGAAATTTTCCGAAGGAAGTAGCCGAGCCATTATCCCCAGGCAACAGGACCGTGGGCCCCAGCCCAGAATCTTGGGAAAACAGTGCAAATCCCCCTCCTTCCATAACATCCCTGTTCTCATCTACCTAATTTTCTTGCTGAGTTTCTGATGGACAAACTCCCAGGGTGCCATTTCAGGGATGATTGATCTTGAAGCTTTCGATCTGACAAGACCCAAATTAGTTGATTCCTGGAGTAACTTCGGTCAAGGAAGTTCTTCGCGACTCGATCCACTTCCTGTAAATCAGACTTTAACTGATTTCAGGATTTGGGTCAACGGTTCCACCCAATGTCAAGCTTGATATAAATTAGGATCCTGTCGGTAAACCGGTTTCCGTTTATTTTTAGTAAAGTCCTCTGCGTTGAAGGAATCGAGTCTGAAACGCGAATTTTCTTTTGCGCGGCTACTGTCATGTCCGGATCATGCAGTCGGGAAAACTTAAGTTTATATTTTACCGTGTGAAGTAGAATCAATTTGAATGATAAAATAAGCAATAATTGTGCAACTCCTATCAGCCTCTCTCCAGATGCCCATGGACCAACACCAACCATTTGGGAAGTGCAAGTTTTACATTAATAAACCTATTGATATTACACTGAAACTCTGAGACTGTGCCAGTTTTGGGACTTGAGGAGTTTGAAAATTAACCAGATAGAGTGACGTTTCGGATGAAAAATCTTCTGTTTGTTCACGTACGTGTGACGACCGCACACTATATTCCTCGCAGCTCCTTTTACTCCTACTTGCGGCGCGGCTTATCGCGGCAATATCTCAGAGTTTCACTGTATTTGAAAATCCTTTTCCTTAATTTCTTTCGCTTCACCCTATCAGCATTTTCAAGAAAATAAAGAGAATGGGAAATTTTCTTATCTCAATAGGACAGTCATCCATCCTTGTAAATCCATCCCAAATGCTCAGGAACCGATTTAAAAATAGTTCTACAAAATTCCCCCGCCTGCTCATCTCATTACTAAGAAGTAACAATATTCAAACCTATTATGAATTATTATATTTGTCAACTCAATATAAGTGGTACATGCAAATCCGAAATATTAGAATTTAAAAAAAAAATATTCAGAAGACGTTTTGGGTACGTTTTTTTTATTTAAACACAATTTCTAAACGAAACCTTTTAAAATTTAAAAACTTTACTCAATTGCTTTTTGACATAAGTGCCTGATGGAGTTCTTGAAATTGAAATATTGAAACTAATTTTTTTCTTACAGAGAATAAAAAATGACTTTTGCATATTCGGATTGATATCGTGAGAGAATTTGCTGCGAACTAAGTTTATTAACTCGAATCTACAAGGCTCGTCGTCAAACAGCTTCCTGCGGGCATATCTCTGACAAGGAGATAATGATTTTCTGTCGATGAATGCCGCCCCCATGCTTCGATTCTGAACGAACTAAGTGGAATATGGTGCCATATGTATCCATTAGTACGAAAGCGATGTATTTTCCTTAATTAACGCAATAACGCATTGCCTAATTACTTTGTTCATCCAACCACCTGAACAGAATGTGTCGAATTATGGAAAGGTGCAATGAGGATAAAGGCAGTAAATATCGCAGCAAGAACACGTAATACATATCGAAACAAATTGCTAAAGTCGAAGTAGAAAAACTAGAAAATATTATTTGACTGTATTATTAGGCAATTAGAGCTCTATTTAATTAGTTTCGTATTAAATGCCTTGAAATTTTTTACAAACCCTAAACTTCTCCAAAACATTTGCAATATCTTGTAATTGATAAAATCACTTAAATCTCGTAAAATCCCTTGCAATTCCAAAAAAATCTAAGTGAAACACGTCAAAAATTTTGAATTAGCCTTAAAAGTTCCTGAAAAAATGATAAAATAATACAAATCCTCTGATATCCCTTAAAATTTGATAAGCCACCAACAAATACGTATTTTCAAAATACTCTTTAAGCAAATCTCTTAAAATACCCTGGAATTTTTTAGAATACTCTAAATAATTTGAAAACCTATAAAATCCTTTAAAATACCTGAAACAAGTTAAAATCCGTTAAAAATCCTCGAAATCGGTTGAAATACTTCAAATATCGTGAAATATTAACCAATTATTTAACATGATTTGATACACTTGAAATCTCTTGATATCTTTTAAATTTTCCATTTTTGAGATAGCAGATATGATCTTTTAGTTTGAAAATAGGTTTAAAGGCCACATAAAAAAATATTTACAATAACAAAGAATTAGATAAAAAAGCTTTAGTGGTTCAATTTTAGATAAAAAGTGTCTCTTTTTTAAAAATATTTGTAGTCATTTTTGTTTAACATTTTTTATTATTTAGCTTTAAAAAATTTGTTGAACACTTCATCATTTTCTAAAGATAAGGATACGCTAGAAAAAATTGAAGAATATCAAAAAATAAAAATACGTAAACAGCAGAATTAAAAAATATTCATTTTTGACTTTAAAAAAATAGTAGATAGATTTTTATTTATTATTGTCATCAATTTTGTCCACTTAAATGCGATGAAAATTTACAGATCGCAATACGAAAATCTAACTAAGGTATATGCACGTATATATGATATGATATGATCGTCATCAAATCAATTCAAATTATTATTTTTTCTCATGTTAATACTTGGTTACGTGCCTGACGATAACTAACACATTTGCATAATTTGAATTTTAATTGTGAATAAAAATGGACTCCAATCAAATATCATGTTATGTAAGTGATCAAAATCGAGTTTTTCTTTATCTGCTTTAATCGCTTCAGCCGTTTGTGAAAATAGGAATTTAATTTTAAATAAGATGGCAAGAACTTTTAATTTACAATTTGACTCAAGGTGACGATTATTGTGCATTTACCTTATTTTGTTAAGAAGTCAACTCCTTTTTTGGAAATTAACTTTTTTTCTTGAAAATCAATATTCTGGGGAAATAGCTTGTGAAAAATTGGCTTTTTCGCTACAAAATTCAACGATTTATTTATTTTTTTTCATTTTCCCTTGATCATCTATTTTATTAAAAAATCTTCATCTGCTTAAAACAAATATTTAATATTTCAAATTGAAACAATTGTTCTTTAAAAAATCCACTATTGTATTTATTGTTCAGAATTCCTCTTATATAGTTTCAAATTTAAAAATTTTAAAATGGTTAAAAATTTAATAATTTTCTTTAAAAATGGACAAATTCATATATTTGGGTTCAAATTTCAGCCACTTTATCGAGAATTCGTCTTTTTACAATATATCAATTATTAGATTATTCGTTTAGAAATCAGCTTTTATGGTTGAAAGTTTTATAAATTGGATGCAAATGAAATCATTCCAATAAAAAGCAACAATTTTGTTAAAAAATGCCTCCATTTCTGTTGAAATTCAACAGTTTTGTAGAAATTTTGATTTCTTTATTTGCAAATTCATTTTTTTCGGTTGGAGATTGATCATTTTAGTCAAAAATTCATAATTTTAGTTGAAAATTCTTCTTTTTGGTTAAAACTGCAACTAATTGGTAAAAATATTTTTTCTTTAGAATATCAAAGACTATTACAGTGTTTGTTGAGAATTCTTCTGTCTTGATCTAAAAATCAACTACTAGATTAAAATATTAACCGCATTGTTAAAAATTTATTTTCTGAGTTGAAGATTTGTCATTTTAATTGACTTCTAATTTCTTCTAATCTTTTTCTTCTTTTGATAAAATATTTTGATATTAAAAATGAAAGCACAGTCTTGTAAAAAATTGGTAGTTTTGACTTGAAACTTCAAAAATTCGATTGAAAATTTAAATATTTGTGACACTTTTTTTTGATGAAAAAGCTTTTAAAGCTTTTTTGATTAAATAATAATTTCGTTAGTTGTAAATTTAAATATTTTATTGAAGATTCGCTTTTTTGTCTCAAATAGAAATATTTTTATTGAAAATTAAAAAATTTAGTTGAAAATGTAACTACTTGTTTAAAAATTGAGACGCTTTATTAAAAATTAATTTTTTTGGTTGAAGATTCATCATTTTAGCTTAAAACTAATTTTTGGTAAAAAAATTAATATATTTCCTTGAAAATTTCATATTTTAAGTTGAAATAGTCGATTTTCAACTATATAATTGATTTATCTTTCGGATTAAGTTTTTAGAATGACTTTTTATGAAACTTGAATTTTTTTTAATTAATAAAAAAAAGAAAAACAGGGTAGAAAGGGAGACTTAGTGAAAAAGGGGTCGGGCTATGATATCTGCAATTTTAATTTCTACGATAAAAACATAATGGTCAAGTCTGCCTCATTTCCGATTCACTCAGAAAAGCAATCTCCAGTTTTTTATCTAAACTAGCTTTTCACTGAGCACGAGCATTCGGTTAAATCAACTCAGCCACGACATTAGAAAGAGGAAACGTTTTCAACTTTCCCGATTTATCTCGTTAAGGAAAAACTTGTTCACTTAATATTCATTTCGAGGGCTTTATTTTAGAAAGCAGATTGTGGGTCACCAAACCAAGAACAGAAATACAGAATGTTGACATCATGCCAGATGGATTAGGGCTATGAAGAAAATTGAATACATTTCTGTTTTTTTTGTTGGGAAAAAGTAAACGGGAATTTCATTTCGATTGAAGAAAAGCAGAAATCGCAATTTAGCCCTTCAAAGAAAACGTTGTTTGGCTGTGAGCAATAGCACGTGAATAACGATCGCAAAACGTGAAGTCCTTCGGGTATCGGAAATGGAAAATATAGTATGTGAGGAGAAAAATGATTACCATCTAGCTGCGATTAAAAAATGGCCTAAAATGATTAGAAAATTTCGCGAAGACTTTATGTAAATCAGGGAAGTCAAATTTACATAACACTACTTATTTGTGACAAGAATTTAATAAAATAGAATTTAGTCTTCATAAAAAAGATATTGTAGGTTTATCGTCTAATAAAAAAATTTTGAATATGCTGAGACTGCTTTGTAGAAGAAAAATGTCTAATAATGCAATTGAAAATAAAAATTAAGTATCCTCCATTGCTTCTTTGCGATGCAAATTTGCTAATTTTTCCGGAAATTGATTCATTCAAAAAACAAGAATTGAAACTAACGTGTCCCGAGCTTTGCGACTTTAACATCCTTTAAGATAACGTACGTTTTTACAGAATTTAATCATCATAAAGAAGGAATTTTAATTTTATCGTCTCATAAAAAATCCACGTCTTTCAGAATTCAGAGTATCCAGTTGTCTTTAAAATGTGTAGAAAAGTGTGCGCGCTACGCGCGCAATAATTTTCCCTTTCTTCGGAACAAAACTCTGTTGGTTTATTATAGCGAGAAAATTCCAGTAAATTCAATATGCATGACACAATTATTTCTACTTACAATTCTTAACAATTGGCAGATTATTTTTTTTATTGACAAAATATGACTCTCCACTTGTGTAAATAATGTGACACCGTACTATTAATATCATAGATAGCCCGACTTGAAAATTGTTTAATAGATGAGAGTAGTCATTTTCGTTCAATTTTGGGTCGCTGAATCCAAACCCGGGCTCAGAAATACTCTATGACATTAGTTTGCTAAAATATCTTTTTTCTTCGCCAAGATATTCACTTTTGAAAATTTCAAATATTAAGAATTTCACAATCCTGATGTGATAAGAGTATTTCTGAGCCCGGATTTGGATTCAGCGACCCAAAATTTACCGGAAATGACTAGCCTCATCTATTATACCATTTTCAAGTCGGGCTGTGTATTCTAATGCAAATTTGAGCTTCTCTCTAAAAATTAATCCTGTAATATGATAAATTCCACTTAAAAACTTTAAAATTTAGAAGTTCTCCATATTTTTCAATACGAACACCTCATACAATGAAAGACGAAATCCCTGGAATTGACAGAGTATTCGAATCAGTTCTCGCTTGAATCGTCCTGTAAATTTGATTTTGGTCCCCAGATTTTTATTCGAATATAACTATGTATTTCATTCTATTTTCAAGATTTTCTTTAACCTTGAACAACGACTGAAAAACCTTTTTTGTTTCAAAATTTATTATTTAGTGTGAATTTGAACCAGTTTGTTAAAAATTTATTCATGTTTTAGTTGAAGATTCAACATTTTATTTAAAAAATCTATTTATTTTTTGTTCAAAATTCAATTATCTTGTTGATATTTTTAAAAAATTGTTTTCCTTTTAATGAAAATTTAATTACTCCATGTTTGTTTGAAAACTCATTTATTTTGTTAAAAAACAACCTTCTTTGGTAAAAAATTTATCTTTTTAGTTTAAAATTCATTTCTTTAGCAAGAAATTAATTTTTTTGTATTGGAAATTAGTTTTTTCAACTGATAATTTAACTATTTCATGTTTAGTTGAACATCAATGTTTTACTGTCTAAAATTTCAGGATGAGCTTAAAAATGTCATTAGAAATAAAAATTTCGGTTGAAAACTCTGTTCTTTGGTTCAAAATTAGTTTCTTCTTTATTGAAAATCACTTTTATGACTGCATTTTTTGTCGAATTTTTAAAAAATCTTGTTGGTAGAGAATGCATTTATTTGGTTGAAAATTTAAATATTTGGATGAAATTTTTTTTCCTTCAAACTTATTTCTATAACTAAAAATTCAACTTTTTTATTATTTAAAATTTTATCTTTTCTAGTTAAAAATTCATTTTCGCTGTTGAAAATTGGTATTTTTTTATAGAAAAATAACGAAATAATCTTTTTGATTAGAATTTTAGCTGTAAAGTTCAAAATTTTATTAAACATTAAAATGTTCGGTAGAAAATTCATGTATTTTGTTAAAAAAAAAAGTTTTGTAAAAAATTAATGCGTTTGCTTGAAATTTTATTTCTTTGTTAAAAAAATGTTTTTTTTTTTAAATTAAAAATTAAGTTTTCCAATTTAAAATTAAACTATTCCATTTTTTTGTCAAAAAAAATGTTCTTTGACATTTTTCTTTTCGGTAGAAAATTAATCTGTTTCTCTAAATATTCAACAATTTTGTTGGCAATTTATTTTATCTGGTTAAAAAAATATTCCTCTAACTTAAAATTAAAAAATTCAATTCTTCTCTAATTTATCGTTTTTAGTTGAAAATTCATCACCTTTTGATGTAAGGTCCATCATTTTATCCAAAAGTTCATTTTTTCTAGGAAATAGATCTTCACTTGAAAATTACTTATTTCGTTTGAAACTCCATGTTTTGGATGAGATTTTTTTCCTTATTGATTGAAAAATCTTTCTTGGTTAAAAAGTCAACTCTTTGGATGAAAATTCGTATTTTTTAAGTTTGAGTTAACATTTTTTTAAATTTAAAATTAGCATGTTTTTGAGTAGAAAGATAAACCATTATTTTTTTTATAGAAAATTAATATTTGTTATCAAATATTTGTGAGTTTGGTTAAAAATTTAATGGTTTTATTATGAATTCTCTTTCCCTTAGTTAAAAGTTAATTATTTTAATTAAAAACGTAATAATAAAATTTTATATTGATAAATATTAAATTTTTTCCATTCTATTATGCGTGAATATGTGTGAATCTAATGAAATTATTTTCTTCAAGATTTTCAAATTAACAAATCGACATTAAGGGAAAGCGATAACAATGCTTTCGAGATTTTCTTGACACGGCTATTTTGAGAGAAAGATTGAAATATGATACGTTTGTTTCTTTGAAGAAAGATTTCCAATAATTCAAATGAAAATAATGAATTAATTGCAGATGTGGATTTCGAGACAGTGAGGGTACGTGGGTTAGCGTACGCAGATGATAACTTTGTGAAGGCAGAGTCAATCAAAGACTTGCAAAGAATGTTGAGCAAACTAAATACAAGCATGAAGAACATGGACTTTAAAGTTAACGTACACAAAAAAAACATTATCATGTTTGAAGGAAAGCATTGCAAAAACGATGTGTAGCATTATCCGGAATGGTGAGATAATACAACAAATCGATAGGTGCGTGTATCTTGGTAGCCTATTCACTATTGACGGAAAGATTGATGAGGAGTTAGATAGGCGTATAAACGAGGATAAGAATGGTTAGAAAATATAAATGAGACCCTAATTCAAAGCCATGGAAATAAAAGAAGTTGAATAAAAAAAGTGGATCGATTTGAAAGAAGCTAGATAGGTATGCGAGAACAGTAAAGTGTTGCGAGAAATTGGATACTAATGAACCCAAGTGGGGAGCTTTACATGATGACTTTGTGAGGCTCTTCACTTAGGGTGATTGTCAGAGAGATTGATCACAAACCGGAATCAGAGGAGTGTTGAGGAACAAAGATGTTCTTTAAATAAATAACACGGCAATTCTAGAAAAATCTAAAAATCTATTCCCCCTCTCTCACATTACGTCCTCCTTCACATCTTTGCGAGGAAGATCTGCTAATTTTAGCGGGAATCAATGTGGATGTCGAGACAGTGAGAGTACGTGGGTTAGCGTACGAAGATGATAAGTTTGTTAAGGCAGAGTAAATCAAAGACTTGCAAAGAATATTGAGCAAACTAAATACAAGCATGATGAACATGGAACTCAAAATTACCATAAATAGAACTAATACTAATCGACCCGAGTGGGGAGCTTTAAATGATGATTTTGTGAGGCTCTTCAAATGGTGAGAGAGATTGATCAGCAATCGGGATCAGAGCAGTGTTGAGGAACCAAGGTGTTATTTAAATAAATAATACGGTAATTCTAGAAAAATCTAAACATCTATTCCCCCTCTCTCACACTACTCCCTTCTTCACATCTTTGCGATTCAAATCTGCTAATTTTAGAGGGAATAAATGTGGATGTCGAGACAGCGAGGGTACGTGGGTTAGCGTACGAAGATGATAAGTTTGTTAAGGCAGAGTAAAGCAAAGACTTGCAAAGAATGTTGAGCAAACTAAATACAAGCATGAAGAACATGGACCTCAAAATTAACATAAATAAAACTAATACTAATCGACCCGAGTGGGGAGCTTTACATGATGATTTTGTGAGACTCTTCACTTGGGGGGATTGCCAGAGAGAATGATCAGCAACCGTGATCAGAGCAGTGTTGAAGACCCAAGGTGCTCTTTAAATAAAAAAACCGGTAATTCTAGCACAATATAAAAATCTACTTCCCCTCTCTCACATTACTCCCTTCTTGACATCTTTGCGATGCAAATCTGCTAATTTTAACGGGAATCAATTGCTTCAAAGAACACGAATTGGAACTATGTGCCCAGAGACTTGCGGCTTTAACTTCCTTCAAGGTAACGTACGTTTGTGCCTAGCAGTATTGAACCTCGTCGTAAACTTTAGACGACCTACTCTCGCTTTGGTTCTCATGATTCAAGACCATATAAAGCGGTAGTTTCTGATCTGCAAAGTTGCAATTTCAGCTCTACAGGATCAGTCTGAATTTGCATGTGAGCTTTGACAAAATCTCCAATAGTGTCTTCTGGCCGCAGCATCTATTTCCGCTGCCAACTTTATGTATACAAAAGTAAAAAATTTTATTATCAATAAAATATCAGTCCGCTTTCAAACCGAAACATTATTTACTGATATTATTAATTTAAAAGAGACTGTTCATAATCTACGGTATCAATTTTGGGTATCAATCAAATTATTTTTAACAAAATAGTTCGACTTTCTACAAAAACAAACTTTATATCGAAAGAGATAAATTTCCAACCTAAGAAGATGGTCTTTAAATGTAAAAAAATTTATTTTTTTAACGAAACAGTTCCATCAACAACCATGACTTACATGAGTTACATTTTCAAGAGAAAGAGATACATTTGTTACATAATAGACCAAATAATTGAATTTTCAACCAAGAAGATGAATTTTGAAACAAGTAGTCAAATATTCAAACAAAAAACATCTGTTTAGAAGATAGTTAAATTTCGAGGACCATTTTCATTTTCAATCAAGAACAATGAATTTTTAACCAAGAAAGATGTTTTTACACCATAAGAGATGAATTACCAATCCAAAAGACCAAATTTTTAACAAACAGGTCAAGCTACTAACAAAAACGATGAATTTAATAAAATAAATTAAATTTTTTTAAATATCTGAGTTTTTGGCCCAACAGCTGAAGTTTTAACCTACAAAGATCAATTTTCAACCAATAAAATTAATTTTCTACGAACAGTATAATTTTGAACTAAATACATGCATTTTGCAGAGTTTTGTAGCAGTTTCCACCATAAAGATACATTCCTAATTAAAAAAAGAATTGCTAAATTATCAGTTAAAAAAAATATTTTTGAAAACAAAATAAAAAACTTATTTTCAACAGAACGCATGAATTTCTACTAAATAGTTGAATTTTCAAAATAAAAAAACAATTCAACCAAAAATGAAATAATTCATTTTTCAGACAAATAAAAAACTTTTTCTATCTCAAACATTGAAGCTAAATATACGAACTAAATTTGCAAACCAAAAATAATTTTTTTAAATCAAAAAGTTATTTTTCTGCATGATAACCCAGATATTTAAATTCATAGTTTCACATTTAACCAAAGTTTTGAATTTTCCACCAAAATAGTTAAATTTTGAACTAAAAAAGATTTTTTTCAAATAAATAGTTAAATTTTAAAGTCGAACAGATTAATAGAGGTTTCAACCCAAAAATATATTTAAAAAAAAAATTTAATTATCGCACAAATACTTTAATCTTTGAAATAAATAGTTCAATATTTAACCATGTCTTTGAATTTTCTACCAAATAGTTGAATTTTCAAACTAAAAAAGATAAAATTTCAACGAAAAATGAAATAATTAATTTTTCAGACAAATAAAAAACTTTTTTTATCTCAAACTTTGAAGCTAAAAATACGAACTAAATTTTCAAACCAAAAATATGTTTTATAAATCAAAAAGTTATTTTTCTTCATAATAACCCGGATATTTAAATTAATAGTTTGATATTTAACCAAAGTTTTGAATTTTCCACCAAAATAGTTAAATTTTCAACTAAAAAAGATAATTTTCAAATAAATAGTTAAATTTTGAAGCCGAGCAGATTAATTGAGGTTTCAATCCAAAAGTATATATTTTTTTAAATTTAATTATCCAAAAAATATTTTATTCTTTAAAATAAATAGTTCAATATGTAACCATATATTTGAATTTTCTACCAAAATAGTTGAAGTATCAAGCCAAAGAGACCAATATTTTCCACAAATTAGTTAAATTTTCAACCCAAAAACACGAATTCTCAACGAATATTAATTTCAAATAAAAAACAAAGTGAACCAAAATATACGCGTTTTCAACCAAATAGTTGAATTTTCAACGAAAAATGGAATAGTTTCACTTTCAATTAAAAAAATTAATTCCTAAAGAAAACCGAGAAAATAATCAAATTTTTAACTGAAAAGATAAATTTGCAACCAAATATTTAAATGCATTATTAAAAAAGGTAAATTTTCCTCAATAAGCGGAATATTTAATTTTTTAGTTCAAAAAATCACTATTAAAACAAAGAGATGAACCTTTCATTACAAAAAATTAATTTTTAACAAAGTAGTTCAAAACCAACCAAGTATAGTTGCAAGTTCGACCAAAAAATATAACTTTTTAACAAAATGGTTACCTTTTTAACACAAAATACTTAAATTCGCAACCTGATAGTAGAATATTTAACCAAACAAAATTCACTCGGAATCAAAAACATAATAGTAGGCATTTTAAACAAACGAAAAAACGAAAACAAAAAACGCGAAATTTCTTAAAAACAAGAGAGAAAGAATTGTTTAAAAAAGGAACTCTTTTTTGTTTATTAGGATGTTCTTGAACTATACAAGACTATGCCTCTAAGACCTCAATTAAAATTAAGCGTATTAACGAAAAGCTGCCAAGGACCTTGACAGATTATTTTGATGGAACAGGACTTATAAGGGTCTAGGCAGATATGAATCAATCAACTATAAGCCTCTCTCGTCTCAGTGAATTGTTTCCGGGAGATTAATATTGCGAGTGAAGAGAGCTTTTACCAGGGGATTATTAATCAAAATATGCTCTAGAAAAATAATTGAATTTACAGAACGTCTATTCAATTTAAACTTTAAAAATACATCAAATAAGCATATCAAGTTTTTAAATTGACCCCAAAAAGTTTTGATATAATGCAGGAACAAACAGTAATAGTGAAAAAGGAAAAACACATTTGTTTTAACTGAGGAAAATTTTGAAAAATTGTAATTTAAAGTCAGCAAAATCTTTTCAAAGTTATCAAACACCATCTAAAGTGATGAATTTTAACGAATTTAGGATAAATTCAAAAAATAGATAATAAACTTGAATCAACTAAAACTTGAGTGAATTTACAGGAATTTAAGGGAAATGAGAAGAATTGGATGAAATTCATAAAAATTCAAAGTAAATTTAAAAAATCAACACTATTCCACTGATGCCAATCAAATTGGAGTTAATTGAAAATTTAAGGGAATTCAAAAGAATTTGAAAAATAATTCTAAAAGATTTTTAAAATAAAGAAATTTCCATCCAATTAAGTAAAATGAGCGTGCAAATAATTCAACAGAATTTAACTGATTTGAAAAAAATGTAAACCATCGAATTAAATGAAATTCGAGGGAATTCATAAAAATGTAAAGAAAGTGAGAAGAATTCGGTGACATTCATGAAAATTTTAGTCAATTGAAAACAATTTAAACATATTTTTAAACATTCATTAAATTTGAAATTAACTGGACAAAATTCAAGGGAATTTAAACGAATTTGAAGAAATGCCTCAGATTCAACGAAAGTTTAGAATACGCCAGGGTGCATTAAAAATTTAAAAGAATTTTTTGAATTCAAAATTATCTCTTCATTTCTGTAAAATTGTAGTGAATTTAGACGAATTCATTACAAATCGATTAAATTGATCAGTAATCAAGACACATTAAAAATAATTCATGTTTATGAAACAAAATTGTGAAAATCCGAAAAATTCCGTTGAATTCAGACAAATAGTCGTAAACAGAATTATTGAATAAAGAATTTGATAAAATGTATAAGAATGCAATGTGAATTTAAAATTCGTAATAGTGTATTAGAAAAATTAACGATCCAATAAACATACATGGAACGCAGTGGAATTTCAGGGAATTTAAAAGGATTCAAAGGAATTTAAAAAAGGTTGACAAATTGAGAAATCCTTGGGTTCTCTGCTTTGATTTATTGAAAAAATCTTACTTACAAGAAATCTAAATGACTGTTTTTAAAAATAAATTATTAAATATTTTTATGAAATATGAAGCGGTTGAAGTAATTTAAAAACTGAAACTATTCAACTGCTTCCAGCATTTTTTATCGCTGAATATGAACAAATTGAGATACTATTTTTTCAATCAGTTTTTACGTCATTTTTTCAAAATGAAACTTTATTTTTTCTCTGCTTTGGATCGATTCATATCCATGTATTCAATCTGAACGCTTTTATCAGAATTTCTTTTGTCCTATTATATGATCGCAATGATGCAAGAATAGCAATTCCTCCTCTACATTAACTTTACGAGCATTATTTATTGAACGCTATAACAGTTACTGTTTTCTCGGATGAATTTAGTTTTTCAATCAGTTAAATTTAGAACGTTTTTATTTATTCGCATTCCGAATACTTTTAATTGCGCTTGATCCGCATTTTACCTCACTGAATATCCTTCCAACCAACTATGTCAGTTTTTATCTTGTGATTAATTATTTTTAATTAATTCTTGAATGATTTTATGTTTACTTTTTTTACATTTTACTGGTGTACTCAATCTCTAATAATTAAACAAAATGTGTGGTAGTCTCTAAAATCGATCATCGCAAGCAAACTTCTCATCATAGAATGAAAATTTAATACACATGATGCTTTGAAGAGTAAATGGAAAATGATGTAGATCATGGAGGATAGGAGTATGTGTTCGAGGTAGCATTTTTAGTTCAAAAATAACAGCGAGCACCATAAATGAAGGTGTCAAAAAAGGTACGTGCGCATATTCTTCTCGCAGCCACTTTACATATGAGATTATTTTCAGAATATATACAATGACATAAACATTCTTCACGTATATTGCAATTTGTATATCTACCGGAAAAAAATCATAACAAATTTCTAAAGTCGAACCACCAAGTTAAAAATAAACCATGGAATAAACGGAAAAAGACTTCAAAAAGAAGGTTTAGATCACTGTAAAATGTTAAAAAAAAGATAGCGTCCTAAACATCTTTTGTTACGATTTGAAACCATTTTTTTAACGCACGAGATCATTTTTCTGGTCTGTCGAAATTATTAAATTAAATGCAAAATTAATATAACAAAAGCAACAGCAATCATATCGTTGCCTTTTCGTTACAAAAATAGCAATTTACGGCGAAAAACACTAGCTTGAGAAGTTGTGTAAACTTATAAGAATTACGTTTAAAATAACTGATTTCCGAATCTTGTTTGAAATCTAAAATTTTTTATTAATACCAGCAATTTTAGACGAAAACCAATAAAATAACATTACGAAAAATTGTTTAGGATCGTAAATCCTCTTTTATTAACGAGTGTTATATAAATTGTGAATACGACGTGTGATAAAAAAATAAAGAGACCTTTCCTTTTCTGCCGATAATATTTATTTATTCGTGAATATCAATGTTGTCCCCTTTAAAGCAGTCTCCCTCGGATATAACGCACTTATGCCAGCGCGTTACCCAATCTTCAAAGCACGTTTGAAATTCTTTTTTCGACATGGCATTCAGCTGCTTCAGCGATTCTGCTTTTATCTCATCGATCTCGTCAAAACGTCTTCCTTTCATGGATTTCTTCATCTTTTGGGAATAGGAAAAAGTCACAGAGGGCCATGTCCGGTGAATCCGGTGGTTGTGGCTTCAATAGGGTGTAGTGTTTGGCCAACAACTCACGAACAAGCATTAAGGCATGAGCAGGTTGCGTTATCGTGGTGCAGTCGCCATGACTGATTTAGCCACAAAATTGGTCGTTTCTTCGAATTGCTTCACGCAAACGACGTAACACTCCTACATAATATTCTTTATTGACCGTTTGACCTTTAGGTAAGAACTCGTAATGCACTAAACCGTTAAAATTGAAAAACACAGTGAGCAAAACCTTCACGTTTGATTTAAATTGTCGTGCTTTTCTCGCTCTTGATGACGTTGAATGCTTCCAGTTGGACAATTGATCCTTACTTTCGACGTCATATCCATAAACTCATAAGCCATCACCTTTTATGGTTCGATCGAGAAATGTAGGGTTGTTATTCACTTTATTTAGTAAATCTTGAGCGATGTCATGGCTATATTGCTTTTGATCGAAATTTAGCAGTTTCGGGACAAATTTTTCTGCCACACGTTTCATGTGTAAAACATCCGTAAAAATTGCTTGACATGAGTCGTATGATATATCGACATCCACAGCAACCTCTCTAATAGTGATTCGATGATCGCTCATAATCATTTTTTCCACTTTCTCGACGGTATCGTCCGTTACCGATGTGCGAGGACACCCAGGGCGCTCGTCATCTTCAACGTGTTCTCGTCCATTTTTAAACGGTTATACCACTCGACATCTCCTGCTTAGCCCATAGTCGGGTCATCAAAAGCATCTTTAAATGTTTAAAAAACATTACTGCACTTTATTGCATTTTTGTAACGAAACTTGATGCAAATTCTCTGATCCATTTCTTCTAAAAGTGAAAAATCGCTGAGCACACTAAAACATGTATAATTTCACTGCCAGCTGATGGCACAGTATACATGCAATATGGCTACCAATGTACATACAATATCCAGACAAGTGCAGCAACATAACAAAAAAAATTGCCAAACAGACGAATATAGCCCGGGAAATTTGAAAAGTCTCGCTTTTTTTGATCAAACCTCGTATAATAACTAAACGATACTCTAAAAAATCTTAAGATTTTATAAATTAAAAGTACTAATTTTCAGCGAAAAAGACTTAATTGACATACATAACAAAAGATCGTTCTAAATTGCATATTTTCTGTGAAAGTGAATGATTTAAAAAAATAAAACAATTTCGGGTGAAAATCTATACGGTATCCTATTATTGTTCAAATATTGTAAATTTTGTTTTGCAAATAACTTACTTTTATATTAAAGATGAAAATTTTAGGAGGAAAAGACTAACATAAAATAACAAAAAATTGTTCATATTTGAAATCCTTTTTTAAAAACAAGAACAGAACCTGAAATTAATCATAAATTTGTATATTTTTTGAAATCCAAGTCAAAATAATGATTCCGAGTATGAAACGGCAACAAAAGCAAGAATTTTACAAAAATATAAAGTAATGATCTAAAAAATTATATGATTTTTTTTTATTACAAATACCAATTTTAAACGAAAAACACAAACAGCATATAATAAAAGATTATTCCCAATTGTAAATCTTCTTTTAAGTTGAACGATTTCAGTTAATAAAAACCCATTTCCGTTAAAAAACGTTAAGATAACTATAAATAGTTATAAAATTACAAATCTTCTTTGAAATTAACCTCGATATTTTAGGTAAAAATCACTGACATAACATACAGTTGTAAACAAAATTTCAGTCTCCTTTAAAACCTAATGCTATACCTAGAAATACCGATTTCCGATTTCAAACTAGAATATAACCTGAAATTGTTAAAAAGTTGTGAAACTTCTTTGAAATGTCCAAAATATAATTTAAAAAAAATTAAAAATACCAAATTTTCGACGAAAATAAGTAACATAATGGAACATTGTGAAAAGGTTTAAAATCTTGTTCACATTATGATTATTTTTTAAATGACAATTTTCGGCATGAAACAACAACATACCCTAAAATTGTTATAAACTTATGACATTTCTTTGAAATATGATAGTTTTCAAATAGAAATTTCAATTTTGGACAAAAAATACTAACACACTCCGAAATCTTTCAAGCTTTTACATTTTATTATTTTAAACAAAAATCATTGGATTGAAATCTGGTGACTCTTGTTTTAAAATACCAATTCCAGCTGAAACATACCAACATAATCTAAAATTAATAAAAAAAGATATTTCGGGTACCAATTGGATTGGAACTCGAAATATCTCTTTTTATCATAATGAACAATCGTGAAAGCATAAATTCTATTATTATTCAAAATTTTTGAAAATTTTAAATACTCTTTGAAATATTATAATTTTTTATTAATATTGCAAATCTTGTTGGAACCATTTTCATTTTTGTTCAAAAATCTAAATTTTTCTTTTAATCCCTGACAATGCCCTGGCTTTACCTCGCCGCGAAAAGTGTCTGATTTTTCTCTAGTGTAGGTTTTCCCTGACCTGCATCTATATTGAAAAAACGAAAAATGACTATACAAACGTAATCTCTTAAACTGAACCGAAATTGTCACTGGTTGAATCAGTATTTTGTATTATCATACGCGAACCAAATTTTTTTCTTTTCGGACAGGGTGAAAGGTGCTAAGCTCGCATAGCAAACACTGAATACTGTTTTCGAAAAATAATGACAAGGTTAGCTCGAAAGTAATTAATGATAAGTTTCATACGTAACCAGCTGACGGAAGACAAGGCCTACGACTAACACTGAACGAACCAGTGAACTTCTCCTTAAACCAACCTCCAGCCATCCTCACTGATAAATTCAGTGACGGAATTCCACCAAGTAAATCAGTGAAATCTCACTGACCAGTAACACACGTATGGCTATTTCAAATAGTGAGATTTTATTGGTTCACTTTAGGAGAGCAATGGTGAAGAGTTCCTAAAATCAAGAGCTGGGCAGACCGTTAATTGGTCCGTTAATCCATTAATCCGTTAATTAAAACAGTTAAATTTTTAGTTGCCTCTTAACGGACTATCGGGATCAACGGACTATCGGGATCAACGGACTATGTAACTTCCATTAACTTCCATTCACTTCCGTTAACCTCTGTTAACTCAACATTTTTTTTTAAATAAACCACTTGCTGCACTGCGCATGTCACCAATATTTACCACCAATTAGTGACTTGCGCAGAACAGCCTGAGATCACCTAGGACATACACCAACACTGATCATTGGGTCCGTGGCCCTCTGCCGCTGTTTGTCGATGATTTTTTCCGGTCGAGTGCGCCATATTTTTTCAAATGAAAAGTTGAAGTAAAAATATAAAATCAATAAATCATTTATTCTCACCTTTTCCATTTGTATTAATTTTCCAAAATCTTTGTAAAGTTCACAAATTATACATACATATCGCTAACTTTAACGATAACGGATTAACTTTAACTTCCGTTAAATTTCGACAGATTAACGGATTAAAGATTAACTGAGTCAACTTTTTGATTAACGGATTAAAAATTAACTGCGTTAACTTTCCGATAAACTGTGCCCAGCTTCGCTAAATTCGTCCGAAACATCGAACAAGAAAATATGACACTTTAAAGAAAAAAGGTTTCACCGATAGACGGACTTCGGAAGCTCGAGAATATCCTCAAGAAGGTTTTCCAAGACTTGGGGCTTATAAGAGGTAGCGCGAGGGAGCGTCGAAATATGACTTTAAATATTTACTCGAGAGTGATGAGAGCGAATACTTATCATAGCCGCTCAGTATAGTAAAGAGGATGTTAAAAAGCACGGCAGACGGATGCACAAGTGGAAGTTGTCTGCTGGCCTGGTGGCTGGTCCAGACATGGTGGTTAAGGGTGTGTGTTCTATACCTATACATATATAGGGTGAGGCAACAACTTTGCACAATTTAATGTATTCTATTGAGGGCATCCCGCGGCCACTGAACCAACAACAATTGCCGTGTTTTGAATAATGAATATGTCGTCACTGCAGTCATGGATTCTCTGGGATAAAGCGAGCACGTTTCAACATGCCTTGGGCAAAAATTACGGGCGTCACATTCGCGCGAGCCACAAACCGTATCTCGGTCAAACAGTGAGGTTGAATGATTTTTCACCGTTGATAACGCAACACTATGTACAAAACCACCTGCCCATCACTTCACACCACCAAACAAAAAATATCAAGTTCGAAATTTTTAGGTTCTCATCAGAGAAGGTATTAGATTTTTGTAAAATTTGACCCCCTCCCTTAGTTTTTATCAAATGTCCACGTTTTGAGACCCCCTGAATCCGAAAAACAGATTTGTACGAATGCATCTCTGTCTGTTAGTCTGTAAATTTTCAATTTGTTAGCACGATAACTTTCTTAAGAATTGACAGATTGGATTGACCTTTGGTGTATTTCTTTAGTCTCCTAAACTAAAGGTCAAGTTCGCTGGTCAGCCATTTTGGATAAAAATTCAAAAAGTGAGCGCATTTTGAATATGTTTGGAACACTTGTTTAACATTAAAAAATTCTCTGTACGGATATTCAGAGTATTCAAGAAGGTGAACAATTTGTCCTAGTGACTTTTTTTGACAAAACAAAAAATTACAATAGTTATAGCATTTGCAAAAGTTTTTAAAAAAACACGAAAATGAAGATTTTAAGCAACATTGTGCTATCAAACTATGCAAAATAAAGGAAAAAGATCAGCAGACAAAAATGGTGCATTTCAAAAGGATCTACAAATTTGCTATCAATCACTTTTAAGGTAGAATGCGTAGTTAGTGTTCTAAAGAGTTTAAGTTCTCGGAGGAATTCTCACGAGCATGAGAATATTCTCGAGAATATGCTCGACGTTTACGTGCTTTGGGAATTTAATGAGCATTTATAAGCATTTTGAATTAGATTTTCAAAAATCGTATTTTCTTTCTTTATTAATTACAATTACAGTATTTAAATTCCCAGGGAAAATGTATCGCTTCAAATTGAAAAGGGCGCTAAATTTAAATAAGAAAATAAGTCAAAATAATGGAAAATATATTTTTCGCATTAAACAGTGCCTTACTCAGGGTTGCCACAAAACTTCAATTTCGCAATTTTCAAGATATATAATGAAGCATACACCTAAAAGATTAATAATATTAATGCAAGAAAAAAGTTGTTTCTCAATGCATTTTAAACACTTGTTAGTTGAGTTTTCAAATCAAGAAGATAAATTTTGAGCCTGAGAATGGAACTTTTTAACTAAAATGAGGAATCTTCAATCAAAATTATTAATTTTTAAACAAATAGTTGAATTTTCTACCCAAAAGAATAATATTCTACCAAAAAAGACTCATTTTCAACAAAGTACATGAATTTTTATCTAAAAAATATCAATTTTCAGCGAAAATTAGAATAGTTGAAATGTTAAAAAAATAAATCTTCAACAAAAAAATTATTTTATTAAACAAAAATAGAAGAATAAAATTTTCACATAATACAATCAGTTTTCAAGCAAAAAGAATGAATTTGCAACAAAACACTTCAACTTTAAACCTTAAAGGTGAATTTTCTACGAAGAAAGATACAGTTTCAATAAACTATATAAATTTTCAACTAAAAATATAAATTTTCCAGCTAAACCAACGATAGTTCAATTTGCAGTTAAAAATGTAAATTTTAAATAAAGAAAGAAACGAGTTTTCAGCAAAATTATTTAGTTTTCAACTAAAAATATAAATTTTCAAGAAAACTTGGATTCAGCTGAAAAATTAATTTTCATCTACAAAGAAAGGAAATTGCAGACAATGAAATTAATTTTTTATCACAGTGATGCATTTTTGACCAAATAGTGAAATTTTCAACACGAAAGATGAATTTTTTATTCAGAAAATAACGAATTTTTAACTAAATATTTTTTTTCCAACCAAAGAAACGAACTCTTAACATAAAAATATAATTGTTAAATTCTCTACAAAACAGGACATTTTATAGAAAATAAGATTACATTTACATAGAAAAAGATAAATTTTCTACCAAACATAAAATATACTTGAATTTTCAATTAGTAAAATAAATTGTCAATCAAAAAGGAAACGAATTTTTAACAAAATATTTAAATTTTCAAGAACAGAAATTAATTTTTACCAAAAAGATAAAACAGATAAATTTGCAACTAAAAATAGAATCATTAAATATTCAGTAAAAAATTAAATTTTAAATAAAATCAAATTCAATTTTCCACGAAATAGTAGAATCTGCAACTACGATTTAACTTCTATAAAAAGGTTCAATTTTCAACGAAAAATGGATGTTACATTTTTAGATTAAAAGCTAAATCTAAATAGATTAACCAAAATAGATGAATTTTTAACAAATTAAATGAATTGAATGATAAATCATCAACTAAATAAATGAATTTTTAACAAAGTTCCAACTAAGTATTTGAATTTTCAACCTAAAAGAATGATTTTTTAACAAAAAACATGATATTTTATATTTAAACCAAAAATTATTTTAATTTTATACCAAAAATAGTTGAATTAAACCAAAAAAAGATGAATTTTAAACAAACTAGTTTGAATCCTCAACCAAAAGAGATTAATTTTCAACTAAATAGCAACAATAAATGCTTTAACTTCTCATAAATGCTCTATAAATTCTCTGTTCGAGCTTAAATGCTGAGAATAATCTCGAGAGCATTTTCCCATAATAAATTCTCGGGCATTTAAGAACTCTATGCGTAGTTTATGTTTTACAGGGGAAAAACATCATTAATAGTCCATTAAAATCTGGCTGCTGCGTGGTCATATTCTCATCACAACTTTTGTCTTTTAATTACTTTTTCTTCTTATGTGTAGGTTTTCAAAAAATTTAATTGTTTTTAATGTAATTTTTGCGATAAAAACAAAAAAAAACTATCAAAAAATTATTCATAATACATTAATTCATTCATTTTTACATTCTTTTCGGATTCGTGTAAAATTTGACCCACGCAAAAAGAGCTCAAAAAGAGAAAATTGGGTAATTTTTTCACGAAACACATAAAAAACTATTTATTTTTACATTATGAAAAGAAGAAACAATATTTTTATAAGAAATTTTATAGTTTTTAAGTAATGAATTACTTTTTAATTATATCTGCAACTGAAGAGTTTATTTCTTTAAATGGATATACTAAGTTTGCTCAAAATCCATTCCAGGTGATATCAAAAAGGACGAAAAAATGGAATTAATGCAATAAATCCTTTTTTTGTGTGTTTAAATCGTTCCCATAAATAAGAACTTTTCCTCTTTTAAAAAAACCTTTCTTTCGTTAAATTATGATACTTAAAAGTATAGTTATTATACATATTTCTGTCAAAGACTGTGATATATTTTAATTTAATTCACATTTTGAATTTAAATTAAATACAAATCTCTTTAATGCTCTCGAACTCAAATTACAAATATTTTTTAAAATAAACAAAGACAAATTTTTAAATATTAAGTGTTCTACCAATTTTTGAAACTAAATCTCTGTACATTTTCTTGAAATATTTTTAAATAACTTAAAATCCATTAAAATATGCAGAAATCATTTAAAATCCTATTAATTTAAATTGAATTAAATTTCTTTTTTAAAAATCCTTTTAAAAACATAAACTATTTTTAAATCTATAATAAAACATTTTTTAATACTATAAGTGTTCTAAAAATGGCCAAAACGAGTTAAGTAACTTAAAAATAATTGATTCTATTCAGGAAAATTAAATTAAAAAAAAATTTAAGAAAATAGTAAAATTTGCAACCAACGCGAGCAATCTTCCACGGAAAATGTAAATGATAATAGGTACACCAAAAATTTTTAATTTTAAATAAAAAACAGTTGAATTCAATGAAAAGAGACAGATTTTCGACCAGAGTTTAATTTAAAATACGAATTTTTAATCAAATATTGTTCATAAATCAAGTGCATAATAGAATTTTCAACCAAACTATTAGAATTTTTAGCCAAGTATCAACTTTTAACAGAATTGTTGATTTTTGAATAAAAATAGTAGAATGTTATACCCAAAAAGGGGAATTTTTACTAAAATAGTTACAGTTTCAACCAACGAGATAAATCTTCAATTAATAAAATTATTTTTTAATTAAGTAGTTTAACTTTCAACAAAGTATCTGAATTTTTAACCAAGAATATTAATTTTATGCTAAGACGTATTTTCAACAAGAAACAATTAATTTTTAACAAAAACAGAGTAGTTTAATTTTTATTTAAAAAAATTTATTTTCGAAGAAAAAAACGATTTTTAATAAAACAGTTAATTCTACAAACACTGAAATGAATTTGGAACAAATACGTTCAACTTAGAACCAAGTTTTAGTTTTTTCAATTGAAAAAGAGATGAATCCTGAACCAAAAATATAATAGCAGACTTTTCAATCAAATGGAATTCAAGCAAAAATATTTGGATTTTTTTATGAGGTTGTATTAATTCAGTTCCCGCTTAAACGAAAAAATGACAGCGGGGGGGGGAGGACTTTTCTTGAAAAGGGGGAAAAGAGGGGTATTAGGGAACGAGTGCGAATCCTGATCTATAAATTCTCAAGCCAAAAGCTTTTGGTCTAATCATGAACTCATTCGGGGTTAGCCCAGTTCGACCGGCATCGCTGGTCAATCTTTCTAGCAATCACCCCAGCTGGAAAGTTTCACTTACTCGAAAATATAAGATGGCGATCAAAACGAATATTTATTGTTTCAGGGCGTTCACTAAAACACTAAAAAAACTAGAAAGTGAAATAGTGGAAATAAAATTCCATGGAATCATCTGTCTTATTCGAGCAAATTCAATGGTGGTTTCAACAGTTTCCACCGAGGAGATACATATAACACGCACTACATTAAGCTAACTAGAGAAGTATGGAGCTTTTGGGAGAACAATGCGTGGACAGTAGAAAGTGGGATGGTTGCGATACGAGTAGACACGAATCGATATACCAGAGTATCGCCATAATTGAATGGCCTTCGATTCGGCATATATATATATATATATATATATATGTATGTATCTACAGGAAACGGGACATTGCCATCGGCCTGGAAAAAACATGGGTCTTTAAAGTCTATTGCTCATCGTGAATAAAGCCATGTCAGAGATTGATAAACAAATTTGTTTACAAATTGGTTTTTTATGTGAGGGTTTTTGTTAATAACAACAATTATAAGCAATACGGAACAAGTGTTGACATTTCTAATCAAGATAATTGGATTTCTGAACAATTTAATGTTTAAAATGCCGTGACTAATGTGCATTAATTATACGACTACTATTCTTTTTAATTTAAAATAATTCAAAAAAATTCGATTTGATTCGATCATAAGACTTTTAATTCAAGAGTTCAAATAAACTGAAATTTTTTCAGTGATTTCCGTTAAATTCGAGTGAATTTAGAGGAACACTGAAACTTGTATTTATAACAGGCCTCGAGAACTGCTTCTAGTGTTGGGGCGCCATAAATCCAAATTCCAGTGAATGTATGGGTCATTTGAAGAATTAGATGAAATTCAGAAAATTTTAAGTGATTTAAAAACAACTTGAAACTGTGCAAAAATTAGTTAAAATCAGTAAGTTTGAAATGAGTTTATAACGATTCGAGCGAATTTAAAGGAATTTTATTCAAATCCTAAGAATTCGAAGTCAACGTTTGAAAGAGTTCCAAGATGAATTAAACAAAAAGTAGAAACGCAATTGGAAAAAAATGCATTGAATGGAGTAAAATTGAGTGAAAGAATTTTTTATTCAAGATAAACTAATAGTTATTATAAAATCTCGTGAGATTCTATTAAATCTGATTATATTTTCTGAAATCATCGAAAATTTATTAATATGTCTCATTAGAAAAAATTTGAATCATCTTAGATGATTCAAATAATGCTTTAGAATATTTTAAGATATCCTGGAATATTTCAAATCCTTTGAAATCTTTTCGAATCTCTTGAAACCTTTGACAGCTTTTTCATATTCCTTGAAAGTTTTGAAAATACCCGAAGATATTATAAATAAATTTTCAAATTATTGAAAACAGTTCAAAAATTCCCTGGAAAATTTAAAAATACCCTAAACTCTTTAAAATCCTTTGAAATCCCCTCAAATTACTCAGATCCGTTTAAAAATCCTCGAAAACTTTTTAAATTCCCTAAAATATTCAACAATCTTTTAAAATCTTTTGCAATCCCTTTCAAATTTTGAAAACCCTTTAAAATGTCTCGGAATTTCTTAAAATTCCATGAAACAATTTAAATTCTGTGAAAACAAATTAAATTAGAAATAAATTGAAAATCCCCACGAAATTTTCAAAGTTCTTGGAATTTACAATGATTAAAATCCGTTAAAAATTGTTCAGAAAAGTTTGAAACTGCTTAAAATATTTTAAATGCTTTCAAATCTTTTGCAATGCCTTGAAACTCTATAAAAGTGCTAAAAAAAAGTTTAGGGATATTTGAAAGTATCCTGAAATCTTTTAGTTCCTATGAAATCCCTTAATTATTGCGAATAAATTCTTTGAAATCTAATAAAATTTTACAAACCCCCATGAAATAACACCAGGGGCTTTTAAGATAATTAAATTCCTTGAAAATACCTTAAAAAATTTAATCTCTTGAGAATGCTTTAGAATGATTTAAAATACCCTAAAATATTTCAAATCCTTTGAAATCTTTTGGACTCTCTTGAAACCTTTGACAGGTTTTTTATATTCCTTGGAAGTTTTAAAAATACCCAAGATATTTAAGGTCGGTGAGAATACCTTCAAATTATTGAAAACAATTCAAAAATTTCATGGAATATTTAAAAACACCCTCAACTCTTTAAAATCCTTTGAAATCCCCTCAGATTATTCAGATCCGTTTAAAAATCCTCAAAAACTTTTTAAATTCCCTAAAATATTCAAAATTCTTTAAAAATCTTTTGCAATCCCTTACAAATTTTTAAAACTCGAAAATGGCTAGGAATTTCTTAAAATACCATAAAACAATGTAAATCCTGCAAGAACAAATTAAATTAGAAATAATTTGAAAATCCCTACGAAATTTTCAAAGCTCTTGGAAATTACAATGATAAATTCCGTTAAAATTTCTTTAGATACGTTTAAAATTGCTTAAAATATTGTAAATCCTTTTAAATCTTTTGCAATGCCTTAAAGCTTTAAATAAGTACTAAAAAATTTTTAGGATTATTTGAAAGAATACTAAAATATTTTATTTCCTATTAAATTCTATGGGGCTTTGTGCCCCATGAAATTACATGAAATTTGATTTTTTTCTGAAAATATTGAAAAATGTATTAAATAACACCCGGGGCTTTTTAAATAATTAAATTATTGGAAATTCCTTAAAAAGATTATTAATCTCTTGAGAATATTTTAGAATGATTAAAAACACCCTAAAATATTTCAAATTCTTTAAAATATTTGGAAGCTCTTTAAAATTCCTTAAAGGTTTTAAAAATACATTAAAATCTTCAAAATCCTTTGGATCAGTTTCAAATTATTTAAATCTATTATAAATTCCTTTCCTTAAAATATTTTAAACCTTTTAAGATCTTTTTAAATCCCTTGAAATTTTTTAAAGCTTTTGGAAAGTCCTTGAAATTTTGAACAATACGCGAAAATCTTCAAAAACCATTAAAATTTTCAAACTCAATAAAAATATATTGGCATCCATAAAAATACCCTATAAAGTTTAAAATAATTCAAGAAACATTATAAACATGTATAGTATAAAATTTAATAGTGAGTCTTACAGATAGTCCCTGACTTTCTCAATTTTTTTCAAAATCTCTAACTTTCCCTAACCCTCGACACTTTCAAATTCATTACAGTTACTAATTGCAAGTAGGGTAATGAATATAAAAAGTGAAGAAATGCTGAAAAATGCACCACACAATTAATGCACTGAAATATTTAATTTGTAAAATTGATCCGACGCCGTCTGGGACTGTAGAACGAGGTCAGTGTCTAAGCTTTTATCTTTATTATTCTCCGTTGACCGTTTTCGCTTCAGCTGTAATTATGTCTGAGCTAACGGGGTATTTGCAGATACCCACAAGCCACAGGACTGCCAGGAATTATCCTTTGTTCACCCGATGCGATACATTTTCGTGAAACCTCAATCCCTCGTTCGAACTAAAACAAGCGTCGCATCATTGACCACATGAAAGGCCGACTAAATCTTTTGTGTAAGTTCTACTTCACTAAATATAATTAATTTCGATCCTCGTTACAAATTGTTTACGTTAGACTTCCATTGTTAAAACAGGGTGGCCAGAAAAATTCATTTTAAAAATTCCCTCACTAATTTTTTATTTTCACAGGGCTCGGATGTAGAACTCGCTATTTTAACATTCTTCAATGCAATACATTTTTAGAAATTCTGAAATATTCAATAGTCTACTTTTCACGGAGATTTATTTTGGGTAAAAATTTTCCAGGTGGTTTCGCCTGAAATTTTGTTCTCCTCTATTTTATTGAAACTCCGCCATATTGTACGGCTAGTGAACACCTTTAAATTCTGTAAAGGGAGCGCGACTACCCCGAACGCTAACTTTTTATTGTAAATAATAATTAATGGTACAGTTATCCAATATTAATTTTTTATGAGAATTTTGAAAAGGACTTTCAGTGTGTTTACTCAAATCCTGGAAAAAAATTTCCTGACAATTCCAGGTTTCTTCCAGGTATCTCAAGCTTTTCCAGGTATGATTTTTCGCAAGTTTATTTCAAATAATGTCCTTTTTTATTTTATAGGACTTTATTTAATATTACAAATTTTCTTAAATATTTTAGCACGATAGATTAAATAAATAATTAAATAAAGCTGAAAACATAATTAATCATTTCTCGAATTTGTCTCGAAAGTACATGAATTTGAATTAAAATTAAAACACATTTTTATTTTATCTACTTTTACTTAAAATTTAGTACATATTTAGTGAAATAATGTGAATGCTTGAACCGCTTCAAATTCCTAACTTTTAACGTATAAATTTGGACTTTCAAAAAGATACATGAATTTTCAACCAAAAGGATTAATTTTTTACCAAAAAGACGATTTTTCAAAAAAATACATTAATTCTCAATAAAATAGCTGAATTTTGAACTAAAAAATATCACTTTTCAATAAAAAAAACAGATTTATTTTTTAAACAAATTTGATTTAACCTTCAACCGAATAGTTTTATTTTCAACCAAAAACATGAATTATTACTAAAAGGATCAATAGTTAGTTGCAATACTTGAATTTTTAAGAAAAAAAAATGAATTTTTAAACAAGTCGATCAATTTTTAAACAGGAAAATTAATTTTGTAGCAAGAAAGGCAATTTTTAAATTAAATACATGAATTTTAAACAAAAAACTTTCAACTAAAAAGATCAATCTTTATCCTGAATATATGAATTTTTGAGAAAGGATATCAATTTTGAACAAAGTAGTTTTATTTTTAAACAAAACGATGAGTTTTCTACCATTTCAGACAATGTAGACAACAAAATTGAAGTCAAAATTAAAAACTCATGAATGTTCAACAAAATATTTTAATTATTAAATACATATAAAACAAATTTTCAACAAAAAAAGTTTAATTGCAAACAAAAAAATACCCATTTTCAAACAAAAATTGAATAGAAGAATCATTTTTATCAAGAAAGATGAATTTTATTGGAAATACATGAATTTTTAAACAGATTTTTTTAAAAGTAATTAAGAAAATAAATTGTGAAATAACAATTGAATAGTTAAATTTACAGTTCAAAAAATGCATGTTCAATCAAAGCGATGAATTTTCAACTAAAATGATGATTCGTCAACTTGAATAGTTGAATTTGCAACCAAAAACATAAATTTGGAAATAAATTGATAAGTCTTTAACTAAAAATTATTAAATTTCCCATAACAAGAATTAATTTTAGTCCAGAAGATTGTCTTCTACCAAAAGGTCAAAATTTTCAACCAAAAATAATTTTTGAACCAAACATTAAATATTTATTTTTTAAGTAGGGAAATTAATCTTCAATAAAAAAACAAGACACAAATTTTCAACAAAATAGTTCAAGTTACACTTGGAATAAACTTAATAAACTGAAATTTTAGTCAAAACATTGATTTCAAACAAAGGAGCGTCTTATAACATTTAATATTGCAATTTAAAAAAAAAATCCCTGACATTTCCAGGTTTTTCCAGGTATATACAAATTCCCTGACAATTGCAGGTTTTCCAGGTTTTCCAGGTAGGGTAGACACACTGAACGATTAAGCGAACAATCTATGGTTTAAAATGTATTTTTTTACTTTTCAACGAAAAAAATATGGAAAATCGAATGCAAAAATAGTGGGGTTATGAATTATTATTATTATACATGGGCACTTATCAAAAAACGAGTTTCTCTACCATGAAATCAGATTTTGGGGTTGTATGAGAAACGGTATTTTCGGGTCCTGATCGGGTGCTGGCTAGTGATTCAGGATCAAAACTTTGTCTCACTTTTTAATCCAATTTTTTTTTATATTTAGAAAAATATTCAGAGTCTTTAAAACTATAAAAAATGATGATTTTCTACAGGGAAATGTGTAAATTTTTCTGGATCGTATATATTCTTTTAATAATTTGATATCAACTAACTAGTGAACAACCTTAAGAAACTTAGCAAAACAAATATAATTTGATTATTATTATTTTGCATGCTTATAATTCTTAATTGTTTATTTATGAAGTTTAAAATATTAAATTTTTTTGAAGGCTTGTACGAACATGTCTAAAATTTAATGGTTGCATTTAGAAAACCTGGTAAAATTTTACAAATTAAATTACATAGAATAAACCTTTTTCAGAATGTGTATTGCAATTCATCTGATTTTTTCAGGCTAAACTCTATGTCTTGACCTCTGATTATTAAATTTTTAGCCATTAAGTTTCAAGTTGTTAAAGTTAGATTTAAACATAAAACTTTAATTTAAAACTTTCTAACTGCACACTATCGAATTTTGGAAAATTTAACCGGCAAATTTCAAAAATAGCTCCCTTATTTTTTGAAATTTTCTTTATTTATAAATTAGAAAACGCAGTTTCGTTTATAAATTTTCGAAAAATGATTTTCTAATTTCGTGTTGGATAAATTTTAATATGCCAAAACGAACCATGTCAAACTCAGCCATGTCAAAACCTAAAAATGCAAAGTGTCACACCCACCAAGTACTTACGGGTTAACATGGGACGACTTTTGAAGCTGTTTACGTGTCACAAGAAGGAATTTCAATTTAAGGCGAGAATGCCACTTACAGAAATTTCGAGAAAATTTTTTTTTATATGACTTCCTGTAAATTAAGATGTTCAAGCTTGTTATGTCAGCTTGACAAGTTAAAACAAACGAATTACCAGAATTTTACAAAAACATCACTGAATAAAATATATCTTTAATTCCATTGAAATTTCGTGCATTTTTTACCCTGCTTTAAAATTGAATAACAGTTTTTGGCAATATTTGCCTATTATATAATTACTCAATACACAATAAATGATTTTTACGATAGATAGGTATTTTTTAATTCTAAATCCATAAATTTCTTACCCAGGAGACGGACAGAGCTTTTCACTTTTATTTTATCATGAGAGGGATTGAAACTCACCTGAAACATACAGAAACAAAAAATATTTTAATTTTTATTAAAAAACAGCTGAATTAAACGAAATAATATGAATTTTTAACTAAATAGTTATACCCTATAACCGAAACAGATTAATTCAAAAAATAGGAATTTTCAAGACAAGAGTTCAATTTTCTACAAAGAAAGATATGACAGTAAACAACGTATTTCCTTAAAAAAAAAAGATGAATTTTTCAGGTAAAAAGAAGATTTTTTAACAAATTAGTTGAGTTTTCAACACCAAAAATGTAGTTTTTAAAAACAGGTAAATGAACAAAAAAAATTATGAATCTGAAAGCGAAAAAATAACTTTAGACAAAAAATGAAATTTCAGCTAAAGAAGGTGAATTTTTCACTAAAATAATGAATCTTCAACAAAATAAATTAATGTTAAGCCACGAAGTCGAATTTTGTAACAGCGAGACAAACTTCTTAAAAATGCATTAAATTGTTAATTTAAAAAGTGACCTTTTTGACAAAGATTATGAAAGTTACATTTAAAGATCAAAAATAATTTTTTGAACCTGGAAAAAATGACTTCTGACGAAAATAGTTCTATTTTAAACTACATAAACGATTTTTTTCCCCAAAAAGATTAATATTTAACTAATAAAATTTTCTTTATCTTACATAAAGTAGACTTTTCAACTTTAAGGGGTAAATTTTCAACGGTCTCTTGTTAACCAAAGAAAAATGTATTTTAAACCAGAAAAAAAATTCTACAAGGAAAGACACATTTTCATCAAAATACATAATTCTTTAACTAATTAGTTTAATTTTTAGCAAAAAAGATGGATTTTATATCGGAAAAAAGGAACATTTAGATTTTCAGTAAAAGATTAATTTTCTATAAAAAAATATAACTTTTAAATAAATAATTGAATTTTCGACCGAAGTCCCCCCCCCCCTTCACACCTGCCCAATCATAAAGAAATGTATTAAATTTATTGACAATTTATTTATTTAGTTAATTTAGCATTAAAATTTTCAAAAAAGATATAAATAATCAAATAAAAATCCGAAGCTTTAAACGATAAATATATCAAATTTCTACGATACGAGATGCAGTTTTAAACCATAAAGACGAATTCTCAACAGAAGAGTTCAATTTTCTACCAAGAAAAACTTTTCAGGCAATAACGAAAAAAACGTCCAAAATTTTGAACATTTAGGCTAAAAAAAACTAGAAATCTACAAACTACTTGAATTTTCAAACAAAAAATATTAATTTAAAAAAAAAATATAATGTTCAAACAAATAGAACATTTTTTTACGAAAATAGTTAAACTTACATACCTAAAGCACGAATTCTTAACATTACAGTTAGATTTTCGACCTTTTTTTAAATAATCTTCTTATTTGTAACAAAAATGGTTAAATTTCCAACAAAACAATTTATCGCAAATTTTCCGACTCATGCAGGTTTTTCCTGACATTCTCTGAGTTTATCGGAAAAAAGTCTTTTGATCACAAAAGTGCTGACGATACATGTTTGGAATTTATTTTCTTTACATTCGGAACACGAGAGTCGGCTATTTCAATGTACATTGTACATACAGCAAACAGCCTGAACAAGAGAGGTCCTTAAAGTGACAAAGTGACTGCAAAGGACCAGCGAAAAGAAGTCGGTCAACTATGGTATAGATAAATCTAATTGAAAAACGTTTACGAGCTGCTTGTTCCAGTGATATCGCACATTTTGAAAGAATCAAAGGCGGAATCTATTGTTCTCAATCCATTCATCATTTCAAACCTCCAAGAAACCGTTTCAAAGCAAATCGGAAAAGAGTTTCTACAGAACAGGGAATTCTGCACTCAGCAAATTTAAAAACTGCCAGGGAAAGTAGGAAAATTTGAGCGAATTTTCGATAAACGAATGTTAAAATTATTCTTATTGTTTTTGTTTAAAATTTAACCGCTTTGTTAACGCTTCGTTTTTTAGGTTCAAAATTGAACTATTTGGTTCAAAATTTAACATTTTTCTTTAAAAAAACTTTTTTTTGTGCAGAAATTTTTTTTATTATCTGAAAATTTAACTATTTCAAGTTTGGTTGAATAGTTTTATTCTTTAGCTGAAAATTTACCCTTTTGTTTTAAAATTAATGTATTTTATTGAAAATTTGTCTTCTATGGTAGAACATTAATCTTAATTGTGAATAATTCATATTTTTAGTTGAAAAAAGTATGTCTACGGTTAAAAAATTTAACAATTTCGTTGAAAATTAGTTTTCA
>JAAAKG020136070.1:0-13321 GCA_010014905.2 Druon quercuslanigerum | reverse complement strand
GTTTTCTCCTTTTTAAGTAATCAAACGAACCTACATTTCTATCGAACATTTCAGCACAACGCGAGGAGGACTTTTGCTCTTTGCAGCCCGAACCTACGATTAATTTCATTTAAACTTCGCGCTCATTTCAAATCACAGGGAAAGACCGACAGCGCCATCTAACTAGCCCGCAAAACAGGATCAGAATATAAGCATCTACGGTTGCCTATACTAGTGACCACAGACTGAGCATATTCTCGAGAGCATTTGCTCAACATAAATTCTTCCTCTGGTTGTCACTATGGCATTCGCTAGAGTAGTCTCAGTAGTCTTTCTAGAAGTAGGGCAGCTCTTAGTAGCCTGACTGACTTGAATTCTCAGTGAATAGCCTCTCGGACGGAAACCAGCATCTTTCATTTAAAAACAATAAACATCTTAATCAAGCTGACAGCTACTTGGCACACAACCAAAAGGACATACCCGAACCTTATGCTCTTCTACGTATCTAAATATCTTACCCGTTGACACCTAAGAAGGGATACCATATATTTTGGTAACTGCGTCATTCTCCATATTTGGACACATCACGATTCCTAATCGCTGATTGGCCATCCTACTAGTTACCCCCCTTGGTACTTAGGAAGGGATATAAGGCATTATAGTTAAAACGGCACATTCTATATATGGGCACAAATATAATTCCCAACGTCCATTGGATGATTAGGATCTTCCCACTCCCCTACATAATTGATTGCCAACGCTGATTGGAACCAACATGAATCCCCATTTCTAACATCACGCATCGCCACGGGAATCTGAGAAGGGATCTTCAGTATAAATACAGCGTATTTGGAAGCAGAAGTAAGTTTAGTTATATCAGTTTAGTCCAGTTTACTTAAATCTACTTCAGTCCAAGTCAGGTCTCAGTTACAACAAAAGAACTCCGAAACCTTAAACTCCGATCCGACAAATCTCGGCCAGTCAACCAGCTAACCATCAAGACTTGAAAGTGTAACTTCTGTGCGGAACTTAGAGTCAAGTAACACCTGCCATGGAGCCATAACGAAGGACCGATTCATTGACCTGGCCACCTCAGCATGCAGACTCATTCTCTGCACTATTCACCCTCTGTGAGCCCCCATGCAGGGTGCCAACAATAGAAGGAAGAGATACCTTCATTTTTAAGAAACAAGCTACGCCTTCTATCAAATTGTATCTTTCGATTTAACTGTTATTATGTTCATTTAAATAAACATTAAGTAGTCCACAAATCTCAAATTCTCCTACAGCTAGATTATTTATGCCAATTGGTAGTTATCGCCATCCCAGCTTAAATTTAAGAAATGAAATATCAAATTTGAAAAAGATACTAAGCAAAGATTATTTGAATGCTTCAGTGAAAGTTATAGTCAACCCCGCTAAAAACTTCGGAATCCGAAATTGGTCCGAAATTATCCGAAATCAATCCGCTTTAAGATTTTTTTCCGATATATGTCCGATCTAATCTGAAAACTGTATGAAAACATTCATAAATTTGTCTGGTTATGTCCGGAAACTGTCTAGACCTTAAAAACCTAAAATTTTTTTCGTTTAACAAAAAATGGAAAATCGTCCGGGCTAATCCGAAATTTATCCAAACGTAAACTTGCACTCCCGAAAGAGTCCGACTTCATCCGAAATTAGTCTGCAACTCAGTACTTGAAATAAATCTTGTTATTGTGAATACGGAATAGCGTCCGTTCCAGCAAGAGAGAAAATATGTTTCTTGAATTAAATAATATTAAATATCAATAAAAATGTAAACTTCCAAATGTTTTAGTTTCTAAAGTTTTTTTTCTCTGGAGGTAAATATATTTTTCCAAATAAAGTGCGCGTTATGTCACTGAATCTGGACAGCATTAGCTTTTTTCTATTAATTTGACCTTTTAGAACAGAAGCAGTTGTTTCTAATGAAAAAAAAACTTACAAAATCGCACATTTTAAGTTTATCTCATGCAATTCTCTGTGGAATTAGATATTTGACAACATAACCAATTGGTTCTTATAGAAAACTTACAAATACACACGATTTGAGGTTATGTTAGGAAATTTAAGCTGGATTGAATTATTCCCTAATAAAAACAGTTAGATGTTTTTGAAAAAATAGAAATTCCTATAATTTTAGGTTATGTTAGCGAATCTTTCCGAAAACCGTAAAGTTAAAACAGTTTTAGGTTATGTTACCGATTTCTTAAAATTGTTTAAAAGGAATAGTTAGGATTGTTTGCTTCCATTGGAAAACTTCAGAATGCGAGACTATAAGGTTATGTTAGAAAATTTAAACTGGTTTTAGTTATTTCCTAATAAAAACAGAACATCTTTTCAAAAATTAAAAAATGCCTGTAATTTAAGGTTATGTTAGAGAATTTTCCCTGGAAATAAATATTCCGTAACAGAAAAAGTTATTTGTGTATAAAATTTATAAATTAAAAAAATTGTAGGTTATATTATGGAATCCCTACCAGAATTGGACAGTTTTCATAATTTGCCTCCCGGAACTCTGACTCAAAATGTACTATATTTTGATAGTGGCCGGATGGTGGCACCAACCATGCAGTTGGTGTTCAATCGTTGCAAATGAGAGGCAAAATAATAGTGTTTTTTTAAATATTACTTTGTTGGTAGTAATAATTATGAATGAAGAGCATTATTTAATACAATCCGAAAGAACGTCTTTGTACTTAACATTTACAAAAATATCTATATTAATATATTTTTAAATTTAGCTTGAGAAGGAAGACGAAAAGTGAATTTGCGTTATACTTGTTTTTAAATTAAACATGAACTAAAGTTATTTCGAGCTAAAAAATAATTGTTTTAAAAATTATTTATAAATTAGAGGAAAACATTTTGTTGTTAATTATAACTAGTTTTTGACGCAAATTCGAAGCAAAAAAAAAATAATAATTTGATTGTTTATTTAGTAATAGTTTTTAGAGATACTTTTATCCTCAAATAATTCTCTGCAAATCTCATTGGGACGCTTTTATAAAAAAAAAATTATTAAGAGATTATAAAATCATTGTTCTTGTAAACACTAGGTTCTGACAAAAAAATTCACTAAATAAAACGTGTCAATGAGTTTTGCTGCATCTTTTACCTGAAGAGAAAAGAAAAACATTAAACTCTAAATATTCATCGTCAAAGAAAGAAAACCTGAAATATTTTTTACGAAAAATGCATCCCGAGTTCTTTTGCCAAATTAGTAAAAATTAACATTAGCATATTTTCCTGGATTTTAAAAGTCATTTTTAACTTGTTTAATTTTCTTACTTGAAATGATATATGATAATAGTAATAATAAATAATAGTAAACTTTGTGTTCATTAAAAGACATAATATGTTTATTAAAATTTTTGAAAATCCGAAGTGAATGTAAATTTTAAAAAAAGAATATATTATATATCTAATATGAATTGCGCATGAATAATAATGTGTTGTGGTTAGTAAAAATACATTGAGATTGTACGATTTCGCAAATTATTTTAAATTCAAAAGATTAAAAAAATGTTTAAGATTATTATCTTTTACCCAGAAATATCAGAAAATTATTTTTTATTTATCAAACATTTTCGTCAAGACTTTCGCTTTGCATAATATTTGAATTCTAGACCAACTGCATAGGTGGCGCCGCCACACAATATGGAAAAAAATAGTTTAAATTAAATTAGTTATATTCTACAATTGTTCAATTTTATAATTTTTGTAGAAGACTTTACCGTTTCTGTTTTAACATATATGATTCCGAGGAGAAAGCGCTAACATGTCCTGAAATTGCTCAAAGTTTTAAGTTTTCGGAATGACCTAACTGTTTCTGATTAAAAATATAAACGTTTGGATAGAATTCCATAACATAACCTCAAATTGTTGTAATATATAAATTTTTGAAGACTTAAATGTCTCTGTTAAAAATCGTCCAATTAATGCGAGAATTTCCTACCATAACCTTAAATTCAAGGAATTTCTAAGTTTCCTAGAAGATCTGTTTCTGTTGAGAAATAGCTAATTCTAGCTTAAATTCTGTAACATAACCTTGTATTGTGGAAATTTGTAAATTTTCTATAGTGTCCAACTACTTCTGTTGCAGAATATCCAATTCTATCGAGAATTCCCTAACATACCCTAAACTTGCGTAACCTGAAGTTCTTTGTCAAGATCTATTTGAAGAAATATATTCCCCTTAAGAAAAAACACTACAAAAACTAACTCATTTAGAACTTCACATTTTTATTAACAGCTCAGTTAATGTAATTCAAGAAAAATATTTGCAGCGACATCTTCTGGATATTTATTTATTTAGTTTCATAATTGCCGACTTTCCTGACTTCATCCTATACGGACTTCCAACTCATAAACTTATACTTCTATGTTTGCATTTTTGGGTAAAATAAATTTCGGGAGAAATAAAATTTGGGGGATTAAGACCTTACCAGGAAAGCCATGATCCAAAGCTATGGTCCCGCCACTTGGGTTACGAGAATATGCTCAAGCTGCGCGACGTACAAGGTCCACCATCTTGGTTTACCGTGGCAACATGTAGACGCCTAGCTAGGACGATTCGAATAATTTTGCGTCGTGCTACCCATGACTTAAAATGATGTGGACATGATTAATAAGAGCTTTTCCGAAAGTAAGATAACAAAATTTGAATAAAGAAATATCAGGTAATTCTTTAAAATGCCCATCTTATCATTGAAAAGTAATTTAAAATTTGAAACTGTTGAACTAGCATTAAGAAATACATGAATGTTGCAATTATGCTAACGAGAATAAAAAAATGCGCAATATCGTAACTTTTCTGCTTGTGCACTGATACAATCAGAAATTAATATGTACAATTTGCCATTTTTTATGATGCTGTGAACTATGGTTTTTTAATAAAGCAGGACAATGATCGCCAAAAGTAAAATGGGCTGTGACAACTGTGATGGTCTGTAAAGTTTAGGTAAAAGTTTTCAAGTTCTGCGAATGGCAATTGCAAGGTTTTACATAGCCTGAATAATTTAGGACAGCTTTAAGAATTTATGATAACTTGAAGAATTTATGATTTGATGATCATAGAGCGTCTCGGCTTAAGATGTCGCCGGTGGAAGCACCTGCCATTGTAAACAAATCAATATCAAACGCGGGAGGACCGAGGTTCGTTCTTTTGTACATAATTCGCGAAATTTTACACTTTCTTTCCTGAAATGAGGAAGTCAGTTCCGCTGAGACTTTCTAAGTAGATAGATATAGCAGTTGCCTTAAAAATTAAATTTGTGTATGTGTTTTGTGTTCTTTAAAAAATTCATTGCTCTAACGCTAAACATAACAAACCGAGCGCCACAATATCCAAAGTCGTTGTGAAAATTGAAATAATTATGTTTGTCCCAAATTTTGTATGTTCTGTGGTGAATGTTTATGTTAATCTTCAACACTACACATCGTATGAAATAAAGAAAAATGTTTATTTAAAAATTTTTTTTAACACTGCAGAAAATATGAGACTGCCTCTGTATTTTTAAAAGGCTATTTATTTTTACAGAGCTCCTCTCATACAGATATCTGCAACGATAAATAACGCACTTACTAATTTATCGAAAGCACACAGACTTAAAAAAAATTTTTATACATGCATACATACATACATTACTGTTACTCTGTTTCTAATACAATAACAGTGAAATTAATAACAAAATGTACGCGCAAAGTTTCGAAGTGTTAATACAAAACTCCATATTATCTATAATTTATTTATAATAATTATACTTATGATTAATATAACTTTTGGCGATTTTAAAATTTTATTTTTCCTTTCAATATTTACAGTCCACATATAATAAACGATTTTAATTCTTATAAAATATGTTTTTAAAAACACACAATGAATTCATAATGTCATAATTGGTTCCTTTTCATACTCGTTACATATAATAAACACATGCTTTTTCTTTTTTGTTCAATTTAAATACTTATTTACAAGAAACTTTTAGCTGATTCTGTGCTAAGCACACTTAGCATTTAAGTTGGTTTAAATTTGCCGCGCGACGTCCTTTCAAAAATGGATAGAGTTGTACGTTTCTCTTGATTGGTTAACTTTTTTCACTTGCGCGTGGCGGGACCATAGCTTTTTTAGATCATGCAGGGAAGCGTTTAAAGCACAAATTTACATTGTGCTTCACCTACTTCACCGAATCTTGCAGACGAATAATTCTGCTTGTGTAAAGCATATATTGACGTCGTTTGAAACAAAACCAACAAGAGGACGATGCTTTTTTCAAAGGCGACTTTTTTCTCTGAGTGGGAACCATTTACAATGTGGACTTCCTTTTCAGCAACAGAGCTTCCTTGTTATTGAAGCTCCTTTGCAACCAAAAATTAGTTCTAATATAAACCCTAGTTTTTCCTGTGAGGGTGGTGCGTCTATTTATAACTTCCAACCCGACTCCGGTCATTCGAAAAAAGTAGAGGGATAAGCCCAGAATTAGTACTTAAATAAAAGAAATAATCTGATCCACCCCTCACTGGTCTCCACTACTTCGAAAAAAAAACAATTAAGATTTTTGAGTACACATTACATTCTTTATGGAGCTTCAATTTTTCAAAGTTCTTTAAAGTGGAAATTAATACCGTACAAAAGCCTGCTAAACTAATGCTTTTTTTGCCAAATTAGTTGCAGGTGGGTCAATTGGAATCGCGAATCCTCCCGAACTGGCTCCTAACACTATTGACGTAGTAATGAAGGACCTCTCTATTTATATAGGAATTATCTCAAACTGCTATAAAATGTAATTATTTTTTTATTTATATTAAAATTAGTTAAATAAATACATAATTACCAAAATTAATTAGTTATCTTATTGGTATTTTCGCTCTAATAGTTTAAATATAATATTCGCAGAAGCGGATTCAGATTTAATATTATTTTAAAGATTTCAAGGGAATGTAGACTGAATGACGCAAATTATTGTGCTGGTTCGCCGAGTTAGGCGAGATTTTTAAAATTACTTAAACGCAGATCCTTTATAACGAAATGAATAGAACTGAAAATTTATTGAAATAAACAAATACACCTACAAGCTATTAACTTATAAACCTAGTGACTTTATTCATTGAAATAAATTAATAAAACCACAAGCTATAACTTTAAAACTATTCTTAAAATTTACGAACACTTCTAATATCTTTTTCCTCACTTTAAAAAATGATTGTTATAATAATAGTATAAATATAATAGAATTACATAAAGCTAAATAATAGTGAGAGTAGTCTACAAATGTTCAATAAAAAACAACTTGTTTGTATGTCGGTTACGCGGTTGTTATGGATTACGAATACGACGGGGTAAGTCTAAATAATAAAATCTAAATAACATTAAAAAATAAATAACTGTATTTATATTTTTTTATATTTCGGGTTTTGCAAAATCTGTACTGCGGAATTTTTACGCAGCAAATACCCAACGTGCAAGAAGCGTATGATGATAACTGCTTCCAAAACATTCACATAGAAAATTTGTCTATTCTGAGGAATGTTCTTACCCCAAGTGAACCATGCGAGAATTTTGAGCAACCAGGTTAGCTTTAAGAATATATACTCACCTCTCAGACTATCCAATCACTAATTTAATGAATAGAACTTTTGTATTGGAACGATTCACACTACATGCCCAAACCTCTCGAACTGAATTAGCGATTACCTCTGCTATATACAATATAGAGCAATGCCAGTTTTTAATTATTTTGTAAATAATTTTTTGACAATAATAAATTTAAATGTTTTCCAAATACTTTGCTTCTATCGTAAAATAAGACACTTATCACTAGCGAATCAAATAGTTTCATTCTCCTTACAAAATCATCTGCAAATAACCTCTTTCCCAGTCCCCACACCTGCCTCATCACCACATTGGCCCCTCTCACTCTCTCATTTATATGACCCTCTACTCCCCCCATTCCATCAAAACAGGCAGCCCAGGTAAGAAACCTCCTGTACCGCTTTACCCTTCCACTTCCTCTCCCCTCCCTTATTTCTACCAACTCCTTTCCTGATCACAATAACCTTCGACTTTTCCGCATTTTCTCAACCTTTTCATCATCTCCTCTAAAGCCTCTTCGCCCTTAGCTAGCAACACTATGTCATCTGGATAGGCGAGTGACCTTACAGATCCCGTTCCTCCACAATTCTTGTATCAACCCCCCCCCCCCTCAAGTACTACCCTCATATCTCTCTGATAGCAAGTCTGCCGCCCTTCCTTTAACCTTTTCCACACAATCCTTATTGTACACAGTCACAAACTTATATGATACCCCTCCTATCTTCACTGCGGTCCTTTGTACGCGTGTCCCCTCACCCTCTCCGTGCACTTCTTCCTCTAATCCATCCCGAACGCCTTTCATAATTGCCCTTCTCACCCTTTTCTTCCTCTTTACTCTGACACCCATATCCCCTTGGAAGCCTTGGCTCTACACTACCCAATTCCTTTCTCTCTACACACCTCTGCTACGTTCCAGTACAGCACCTTTAACACTGCTTCGCCCTGCTTTACTCCCACCTCCCTACTTCCCACGAAACAAATTCCCCTGCACTTCCTTCAAAACCTCTTTCTTCTCGTCCCATACTTACATTTTCTCTTCTCTTTTATTTTACGATACTCTACCTTTGCCATTACCTCCAGCTCGCTAGGAATACTCCTAAATGTCGAAACATATATAAATTGTTTTAAAAATGTATTTTATTTCACAGATTTGATGTGTCTTTTATCGGTAGATTGAATACTTTAACAGGCACATATTATTTGAATACTTTAAATGATTCCCAAATTTATAAAACATTAAATTCGGCATACTACATGGCAACGTTTGATTTATACATATTTTTTGTAATTTAAAAAAAACGTATTCATTTTTAAGATTAAAAATTTGCTTAACTTTGCAACTTCTGAACAAACTGAATAAATCTTAAAGCTCTTTAGATGCTTTTTTGGCATATCTGAAATCCACAAAGTAATAGTAAGGAGTAGACACTCCGTCAGTGGGGGTAGGACAAAAGCCCCTCTGTCAAATAAGTTCTTGATTACCACAACTTTGTTTTTCAAAGAATGAGAAGAGAAGAAATTTAAAATTCTACCTAAATATATAGTTTTCCTACACCAATTGGTAATAATATTAACATTCTAACCGCTAGTTACTTCTATGTCAAAAAACTGATTTTATTATTCTTTTCTATTTCATGAGTAAACTGAAGTTTTGGATGAAAACTGTTGAAAGCATTGACAACGATTTGCAACTTTGCCAGGGAATCACACAAAAATGTATCAATAACATACCCATAGTAAAAAGGCAAAATAAAATATAACTTCTTGAAACTAAAAATCTCCAAATCCTCTATAATAAGTTCCGCTAAAATCAAAGAAATGACTGAACCTTGGCAGTACCAAACTTTGGTTTCTAAAAAAACATTTAATTTCCAGTAAGTTTAGTTTATAATAAAAACTATCCCTTTGAATAATTCTTTTTTACATAATCAACTACGCGTTCTTATATTATCCCCTCTATTTAAAATTGCCTGTGCAAATAAATCCAGGGGTATACTAGGAAATATAGCAATGACATCCAAAAAAATCATTAGATCGTCATCTGGTACCATTTATTGAATAAAATTTTTTTGAAATTCCCAGCTATTTTAATATCTCAAACCATAACATCTGGCAAGAACTGTGCCTTTAGTACCAATGTCAGTCCATCTTATATCCTTTCCTAAAAATCCTTTCTTTCTTTAATTGGCAAGCATCTAGAAAGTGTCTGTTTTCAATTTTTTAAACGGATTTTCACTTAATAATTCAAAATTATCACGATTGCACAGCAGCTTCTCCATATCCCTAACATAATCTGATTTTTTCATGCAAACAGTAATATTGCCTTTATCAGCATTTACACAAATTATATCAAGGCTGCTTTAAAAAAACTTTTCGTTAGCATGAAACCTTTAGAAATCCTATGATCAATATTAATAAAGTGCAAACAATTTTCACCAACAAAGTTCTCTGACAAGTGTAATACCTTGTTTCGGAAATATTGCTGATCTAATATCGGAATTTTGTGTGTACTGGATTCGACATCTTATACTATTTCTATCATTTGTTTCGATCTGCTTTTTATCAATCGGTTACTGATACCTCTACCTGATCTGAGAATATCTGTGATTAGTTCGGGAAATTAAATATCTGTCAAATTTATAAACCAAAGATCCTTATATCCTTCAACAATTCTGTGAAAATTCAAATTAGCTCTTGAATATTAGTTTTCTGATTAATCGAAATATAAAGTTTGTTCAAATGTTTTTTATCATCGTTAAACAAATTTTAAGCAAGAGAAGTCTTATGTTTTAAAACATCAATAATTTCATCTAGTGGTAAACATGCTTCTAATGCACTTCTGATTCTGGAAATTTTTGACTTCAAAAAATTAACATGATTTAAAACATCTTTGATCAGTAAATTTAGTGGTGAGAGTTTAAAATTGTTGAATGTGTGTTCAAATTTTCTATTGCACAAAATAATTGTGAAAGGCAAAATCTCGAAATTCGTTATCTAAAAAAAAATTTTTAAGTAAAAAAAAATTAATTCTGCAATCAATTAAAAACTTTTTTGGAAGATTACTGCCTCTTAATTTTTGATTGATATCACACCATAATTTAACCTTTCTGAGTACCTCAGGACCATGTGATGGCTTTTCGTGTGGAACCTCATTTGATTCTTGATTCTCAGGAAAACAGAATCGACGGTTTGGTGCTGATCCTGCCTCCCTGGATATTTTCAATAACATTTTTTTTCATTTTGTTAATTTTTATTGTTGAATTATATATTTACCTTTATAAGGGAGCAGTATGAATGCCGAAACACTGGTGTTTATTTTTTACAAATTTTATTTTGTTGTGATTTGATAATATCAGAAAGAAAAAGAAAGGTGGAAGAAATAAAAAAGAGAAGGGAGGGAATTTGGTTGGTTGTCTTCTCAATTTCCTTTTTTTTTGGAATTTTTGTCCAATCAGGAAAACTATTTTGTTTTCTTCTTCAGGAGAAAATAGTTTTTGTCTTTTTTCAAATTTCGATTGGAACTTTTCATAGTGGTTTTCCAAATTTGTTTGTTGGAATTTTTAGTTTTGATGTGGTGAATTCTTTTATGCTTTTTTAGATAAAAAATCAAAAAATGAGGGCAGTTTCAAAATTTTTAAATGTCAATTTTTTACAAGATTTAAAAATTATATGTACGGTTCCTCATAGTACTCGGAAACTCTCATGATGCGCTTTAGTTTTTTTTTCGATAGAAAGAATTATCTAGAAACTTTCTTAGTTTTTTTTTTAAATTTAAAAATTCAAATTTTGAACGTACAAAAAACATGAAAAATTCTATTTTGCGGTCAAACTATGCAAGCCACAAAAAAAAGGATGAACTAAATTTGAACACCCTGAAAAAATAAACAAAAATTGTCAATAATTACATTTCGATGGCATCGTACAAAACTACATTAAAAATAAAAAAAAACCTAATTTTTGGAAAAAAGACACAAGAGACAAAAAAATTAAAAGGCAAAAGTTGTTTATTTAAAAAATATCTACAAGTTTCTTAAAAACTCCGATTATATAAATATATGTACAATAAAAATATTTTGGAAAAAACGGCAACATTTTACGCCTATATTATATCTACAGATTTGCTTAGAATCACCTCACACAGGGACGCGTATTTTTAATTTAAATTTTACAAAATGAAATTGAAAATAAACAAATTAAATCGATGAAAAAACGACACAAGTTTTTAATAAAATGTTAAATTATTATTTTTATTTTAATAGTATGCGAATCCCGTGTAGGAATCCAATCAGGGATCCGACCGGATAGCCCCGGTCAGGATAAACTGTTTAGATTCCGGCTTAGTTACCGGCTAGCATCCGTTCGGGTAATACGGCGACAAAGTGTTTACACAATATTGCTTTAGGCGAGTAATTGTTAACTTATTTTGTGATTTAAGGCTCATTGTAAAGAAGATGGTGAACTTCAAAAGTCAAATCAAGCTAACCAATTATGTCGAGGAAATTGAAGTAGAATTTCAATTACGTGGTGATTTTAGGTTATGAAGAAAGAAAGGGGAATAAATGAATACACAATAGTAGTTTAATTAATAATTATTATTATCTACGCACTAAGTGGGGTTTTCAAACTAATTACTGAAATAAGGTTGATTTTAATTATGGATCTCGATTTTATTTGCGAACTTCAAAGAAATGACGCGACGTGATTCCTCGACCTTTTGTACTGCAGCTGTTATCACCTACAAAAGTTCGACATGACGGGTGAACTCATCCTCTAGCCACCAGGTAGCGCTTCATTCGTCCTGCCACAGAAAACATTGAGTCTTTATGTGTCAAAAATATTAAAATTATAAAATAGTGGTTTTTAATTTACTATTCTGGCTATTTTGATAATAATGAGATGTAGTAGGTTTTCGTGAATCTTTTGATACGTTAAATATGGGTCGTTAAAAGGTTTGATTGTGTATAAGTACCCTTTTGTATTTGGGAATACAAATCCTTCAAAGAAAAGCGGACTCTTATTTATTATTTTTTTATTTTGATAGCGTTAATCGTTTTATCTTAAAACCCAATGAAAAATGTGAAAAAAGCTTAAAAATTATTAAAATATCGGTGGTTTTTCTAAAAATATGAAAAATTTCTTTTTAGGTAAAACGACTTACATATTTTTTGCCAATTTTTTTTCATAATCGTTAATATTGAATCACTTTTCCCTCCATTTTTTCCATATATATTTTTTAAACAAAATTTATTTATCTTATTCTTTGATAACAACAAAGAATGCAATAAACAAAGATGAATGATAAATAAATTGTAATAAATAAGTAATAATAAATTATAGAAATATCTGTACACTACAATTTTTAATCGGCTTGTTATATGTAGCCAAAAATACATTTTTTCGTTTTTAAAAATTAAATTAATAAAACTAAAAAAGACCTAATTTCTAATTTATAATACAAAAAGAAGTATTAAAATACTATTAAATTTGATAATTTCATTATTCAACCTTCCCAGATATTATATAATTTCATTTTGTTACATTTTTTTTTAGATTTCGTTTTCTCTTAGGATTTTATTTGTCAATAGGTAGTACCTATTAAACATTTCATTAAAAAATCATACTTATTTACACATGTTTATTACCTATCTTCAATAACAAACATGTGTAAATTTATAGTTTTAATAAGTTTATATTGAAATGCTATTAAAATAAATCTAAATATAATGA
>JAAAKG020136069.1:0-13321 GCA_010014905.2 Druon quercuslanigerum | reverse complement strand
CTCAAACTTCTGGCAACAGAAAAGTGCTCATCTTTAGTTCGACTAGTTTGGTCTCCTTATGTCTATTCTCCATGGTATCAATCGTCACAGAAAAAACAAAGTGTGAATTAAACACTAATGTCAGAGTACGATATACCTGCAACAAAAATTGCCCTTACGGTGTGAATGGTACACAGTAATGTAGGGTAACGAGTCGCGATCATTTGGGGTACGAAGTGCCGGTTATTTGGGGTACGAAGTATTGATCGACTGTATCAACTACTTGGGGTACGGAGTGTCCACTTCTCGGGGTAAGAAATGAGGGTAAGAAATGAAAAACGTCATTCGACGCATAATCATCTTGCTCTTGACTTCTTAAAATACTTTTTAGGATTCCAATCAGCCTTGTCTGAATGCATTTGTATTATTTTGAATGTTTTGCTGGTCGTACGTTTTAGAAGGCATTTCGATTGACACTTTGTAAAATTGAGCCGAGCTGAGGACCTACGTTCACACCTATGATTTTCCAGATAATGCAAAGATCCAGATAAAAGAGAAGGTGGTTTGGCTCGTACGTCGCGTAGGGTATGAAAAAAATCTCCATTGCGATTAATTAATTTAAAAAGTTAATGGGTGTAATAAGTTATACGCATATCTTGATCAATAATATTATGTAACGTGTTTTGAGGTTGTCTTATTTCGTAAACTCATACATTTTTAAATATTAAAACTGAATCTCTTTCACTGATTCAAGTTGACCTTAGTCCCGAGTCAACCTCGGGAAAAAGCTAAAATAACTGACTTTTTCTACCCCACCTAGTCGGTATTTCGTACCCCTTGTACTCGGCATGTCGTATCCCAAGTTCGAGAGATATCTGAATTACCACCAAGGTGCAGTAAATACCGTTATAATTTCACGTACAACAAAATATACCCCGAATTTTTTACTGTGCAGTACTCTGGATCTTGAAACAACGAACGTCATTTCAGCCTTCATCGTTGGCTTCTTTAACAGCTTTACAATTCGCAAATAGCAAGTGATTGCATAACTTCTCATGCAATTTCTGACCCTGCTTGCTGAAAGAAATTTAAGGAAATATTCGAGCGTAGCTTTCCAAAGAATTAGACTCCTTTCTGGACCAGTCACTAGCACGTGTTTTTTTAAAGGGCGAGCTGGAAAAGTGGTTTGAGATGTGACCGATCACTCTTCTGTGACCAGTGGCTAGCATATGTTTTTTTAAAGGGCGAGCTGAAAAAGTGGTTCGAGATGTGACCAATCAATCTTCTGTGAGTAGTCACTAGAACGTGTTTCTTTAAAGGACAAGCTGGAAAAATAGTTAGAGATGTGACCAATCACTCCTCTGTGACCAGTGGACAGCACGTGATTTTATAAGGGGGAGCTGAAAACTGGTTCGAGATGTGACCCATTACTCTTCTGTCACCAGCCGCTAGTACGTGTTTCTTTAAAGGGCGCGCTGGAGAATTGGTTCGAGATTTGACCAATCACTCTCTGTGACCAGTCACTAGAAGGTTTTTCTATAAAGAACAAGCTGGCAAAATTGTTCGAGATGTGACCAATCTCACTTCTGTGATCAGTCAATAGCACGTGATTTTGTAAGGGCGGTCTAGAAACGTTGTTCGAGATGTGACCCAGCACTCTTCTGTGACCAGTGGCTAGCACGTGTTTTTTTAGATCGAGTTGCAACAGTGGTTCGAGATGTGAACAATTACTTTTCTGTGACCAGCCGCTAGCACGTATTTTTTTAAGGGCGACCTGGAAAATTGGTTCGAGAGGTGACCAGTCACTCTTCTGTGACCAGTGGATAGTACGTTTTTCTTTAAAAGGCGCGCTGGAAAATTGGTTTGATACGTGACTATTCACTCTTCTGTGACCAGTGTCTAGCACGTGTGTTTTGAAGGGCGAGCTGGAAAAGTAATTCGAGATGTGACCAATCACTCTTCTTTGATCAGTCAATCTTATGTGACCAGTCACTAGCACGTGTTTTTTGAAGGAGGAGCTGGAAAAGTGGTTCGAGATGTGACTAATCACTCTTCTGTGACCAGTGGCTAGCACGTATTTTTTTTATATCGAGCTGCAAAAGTGGTTCGAGATGTGAACAATTACTCTTCTGTGACCAGCCGCTAGCACGTATTTTTTTAAGGGCGACCTGGAAATGTGGAATAAAAGTAGATAGTACGTGCTTCTTTAAAGGGCGAGCTGGAAAAGTGTTTCGAGATGTGACCAATCAATCTTCTGTGACCAATCAATCTTCTCTGACCAGTCAGGCTTATGTGGCTAGTCACTAGCACGTATTTTTGAAAGGGTGAGCTAAAAAAGTTGTTCGAGATGTGACCACTCACTCTTCTCTGACCAGTTACTAGCACGTGTTTCTTTAAAAGGCGAGCTGGAAAAGTGGTTCGAAATATGACCAATTACTCTTTTGGGACATTAAGCATTTTAAAAAAACGTTAAAAATATTAAAAACTCAAAAATAAAAATTAAAAATAAGAAAATAAAAAAATGTATACTTCAAAGTGGTCCAACCTTCCTGCATCAAGCCAAGAACCAATGGATGTACCGCGGAAACTATCAGTAGTAGGAAAAAATGCTTGCAATGAAAAATATGTATTTCGATGAGATCTACAATTTTTTTTAAACATTTTTTGAGATTTAGCATATTGACTGAAATAAACGCAAACACCATGATTTTTATGGTGTTTTCATGGTTTTACCTTGAACATCAAATTTACGGGAATTTTCCCTAACATATTCGTAATCAGCGCATCAAAATACATAGGTATACGCACTTTGAAGGATTTTGAAGGTAGGTCGTAATTGGAAGTTCAACCTAACTTAACACTACTACATACAATACAATTCGCTAACGCATAATATTACAATCTGTGTACATCGGTCGAAATGTTCCTTACATACTAAACACAAAAATTCTCATTCATGAATTTACTTTTAATTTATTACTGTATATTCGTTTAAAAAATGCAATACATATTCACTTTTTGTGAGTTTTATAAGTGGTCGAAGATTGATAATATGAGTAAGATTTTTGAGTTGATAAACTTTTCTGTAAATGATTAGTCTCATTGGCTTCCAAATTCAACAATTTTGTTGAAAATTAATGTATCTTCTTGAAAATTCGTACTTGATTGATTATTTAGTTCTTATTTAGTTCTTATTTAGGATCACATAAGACTTTGTAATATAGACGGGTCTCCTGGTATGCATAATTGTAGTATGATAGAAGGGTGAAAGAGCCTAGCTAACACGGGCCTTCTGGATTCCTGGGTCGAAGTCCCTTTCGGACTGATTCGAGCTCTTGGAATCGGCACGGGGATGACCTGCGGCCCAAATAGCAATCAAGAAACAGCCCTCCGTTGGTATGGTGGCTATGGGTGCAGAGTGATCGTTCCCGTGGCACTTTGGCACCTTGCAGAGGCGGACCTTTTCTTTCCCTCGCTGCACGTGGGAACAAAAATGGATCACGCTAAAACCAACGAAAACGAAGAAGGAGAAAGGGAGGTGACGGATAGGGGAGAGGGGTTGGTTCTTAACAGCTCGAACATAACCCTTTCATCCCAATCTGTCTCTCCGGCAAGCCAAACCCAGGCGGCGGCTGAGCACCCAGCTCTCCCAAGATCTGAGGGATTGACGGTCCCTTTGAGTAAGGCTATGGAAACGGGAGCGGACAAGTCCCCCAATAAAAAAAGCCTTAACGGTTCCCAGAAAAGGGCAGGGGTCTTTGTATTTGTGGCAGCCGACCCAGCGGCTAAATCTTGGCTGACAAAGTTGTGGTAGAGACAAAGCCTTGGAAAGGCGCATCTCTTAAGGTGGGTGAAGTTGAGTTGCTCCAAAAGATATTGAAAGCTACGGCGTGGTTCCTGGGGGAACTGGAGGACCCGTCTGTGGCGCTCCGTCGGTTGGAGGGATTTAACCCCTCATTGAAGACAGAGTCCTGGCGAATTTTCAGGCACGATAGGCCTCAGGAAGAGGACACAGCGGGAGGAGGAACAAAACACCTCCTTGTTGTGCAAATTCCTGAGTCTCAGGTGAGGGCTCTTGGGTCCTCAATTACAGGCCGTTCTACCACTTTGGACAGATCAACTCTAAAGGTGCCAGCCAGGTGCAGAAGGAGCCTGTCGTCGTACAGGGAGATCGGGAGCAGACCTTAATGACTGCCTCCGGTCTAACCATTAACCAAATTAACTTGCACCACAGCAAAGGCGCTTCTGCAGTTTTTCAGAGGGGCATGGCTGCGAGGCACACAGGCATCTCGCTAATCCAGGAACCCTGGTTATTACATGGTGCAATCAGGAGTTTAGGAGGGGGGCTGGTTTTTGTTACAGGGACCCCAAGGCGGCCAATACAAGGGCTTACATACTGGCGAAGGGTATCAACGTCGTCCCGCTGCTTGAGCTGTGTTCCAGGGATAGGATGGTAATAGCCACGGATCTAAAAGGAATAGGCAGGCTCGTCATAAGATCAGCTTACTTTCCATATGACAGTGATACCAATTCACTAGTGGAGGTACGTACACTGGTGGAATGCTGCAAGGTAAGGGCTCGACCTCTTCTGTTGAGGTGCGATGCTAACTTCCACCATACTCTGTGTGGTAGCACGGATGTCAACTCCAGGGTTAATGATCTATTGGAATAACTAATTACTACTGATTTAGATATTCTTAATACGGAGAACACCCTGACGTTTCGTAACTCGCTCAGGGAGGGAGTCATTGACATCACTCTCTGTACCGGTAGTTTTACGGCCAAGATCAAAAAGTAGAGAGTCTCAGATGAACCCACTCTCTCAGATCACTCACAGATAGAGTTCGAGTTAGAATCCTTTGTGCCCGTCTCTGGCCCTAAATGGACCAGAAATCAAAGAAGAACGGACTGGGTTCAGTTTTCCACGGAACTAAGAAGTGCACTCTCAGAGTTTCCTAGGTCAATTCGAGACGCGGACACCCTAGAGATGGCGGCTGAGACCTTCACGAAAGCCATAAAATCTATTTATGAAGGTAGCTGTCGATGATCAAGAGTCCCTAAGGCTGGAGAGACATACCGGTGGAATGGAAAACTCGAAGAGCTTCGCAGGGAAGCCAAAAAGAGGTTCAGACGTGCCAGTACTGGCAAGACGGGGAACCTTTGAACCTCATTCAGGACTATGAGGGATGAATACAGGAGTGCAATACGTATGGCAAAGCATGAAAGCTGGACCAACTTTTGCACAGATATCCAAAAAGGAGCAGAGGCAGATAGACTGGATAACCTGCTGGCTCATCTGATCAAGGCACATTTTCCGGGCTTTACAAAGTTAGGAGGAGAAGAGGGGAGGACACCTCTGAGGCAATAAAGTCGCCTGTGGCCCAACTGGGCCCGAATCGGTGGCTAGCCAACGAGATTGCTACTCTTACCAGGGTCAGGTGGGCCCTGAAGTCCTTCAGTCCCTACAAGTCTCCCGGTTCGGATAGTATATATCCAGTCTTCTTACAGAAAGCTGGTGAAATCATCATAGCGCCGATGGTGAGACTTGTCATGGCTAGTCTGACTTTGGGTTATGTTCCGGCGACATGAAGGGGTACCAGAGTAGTTTTTATTCCGAAAGCAGTTCGGATTGGGTATACTTCACCCAAAGATTTTCGTCCCATTAGCCTTACATCTTTCCTACTAAAAACTGTGGAAAGACTTGTGGACATATATTTCCGCGATAAGGTCTTTTGAAGTAGGCCACTTTACAAACATCAACACGCGTATAGGGCTGGTCACTCGACAGAGACAGCCCTAAGCACAGCAGTTAACCTAATCGAAGGACAACTGAAGCTGAAAGGCCTTGCGATTGGAACCTTTATGGACATTGAAGGAGGCTTTAACTACACCTCGGGGGAGGTGATCAGGGCGGCCATGATCTCACATGGAGTGCTTATGGCAGTTGTAGAATGGTCCTGCCACATGTTGGCCAATAGGAACCTAACTACAACTAAGGGTGATACCACTTGATGTATAAGCGTTGACTCGGGATGTCTGCAGAAAGGTGTTTTATCACCCCTGCTGTGGTGCCTGGTAGTAGATGAACTCCTTCATCTGCTCACGAGTCAAGGCCACCACGTTATAGGCTATGCGGATGATATCTTGGTTATCGAGCGAGGTCACCATCTGGATTCTTAGTGCAAGAAGACTGGACTATCAGTCAATCCGAGAAAGACGGACGCAGTTGTATTCACCACATGGTATACGTGGAGAACCACAAGTACAGTGAAACTGGCAGGACAACAACTGAAAATCAAAGGACGATCTAAATATCTAGGAGTTATCCTAGATAAGAAGCTGTCATGGAACGAGCACCTGGAAAACAAGTGCAAGCAGCTAGTAGTGACTCTCTGGCTCTGTAGGAAAGCCATGGGGAAAAGCTGGGGCTTGAAGCCAGGGACACTTATGTGGATCTACACAGCGATCCTGCGACCCAGACTTACCTATGCAGCGTTGGTCTGGTGAAGCGGGGTCGAACTATCTACTGTAAAGGCTCAATTGAAGAGGATCAGGGGACTGATTCTGAGAGGTATCACGGGTGCCTCGAAATCGACACAACTCTGGGGGCATTTACAGGTTTGGAGACCCTCCATCTCACCATGAAGGCCGTGGCTGCGAAAGCGGCCTAGAGATTAAATATGGTAAATGGTAGCACTATCTCAACAATAGTGCGGATACCAGTCGATATTGCGAGGAGGCCGACACTGAGCATGCTCAGGTACAAAATGTCTTCTCGTCGCTATCTCTTCGATAAGCAGTATCATATTAGCCTATTCACAAGAGTGGAATGGCTTAACGGGGAGACACAGCTGCCCAGTGATGGAGACAACTGGTTCACATATGGCTCCAAGAGCAGGGAGAACGCAGGAGCCGGTGTATATCGTAGAATGAAAGGAATGGGTTTCTCAATTGCGATAGGGTCCTATTCCACAGTTCTAAAATCTGAGATTATGGACGTACTCCAGTGCGCCTATAAGGCAGGGGAGTATGGCAATAAAAGGAACATTCGCATCTGTTCAGACAGCAGGGCTACTGTCATGGCCCTGAATGGAACAACGACCACGCCGCTACTAGTCTGGGAGTGCTTTGAGGCACTGAATAGGCTAGGAACAGACAACCGAGTCACTCTGCTTTGGATCCCTGGACACAGTGGAATCAAGGGCAATGAGATATCGGACAGGCTAGATAAACTAGTGGCAAAACAAAATTTTACTGGACCAGAGCCAGTTGTAGGCATTTCCAGTAGGTTAGTTACTGAAAATATTAACAGTAGGCTGACCATGGAACATCAAAACGAGTGGAGTTCTGTCTCTGGCTGCAGACAGACTAAAACACTCCTAGGCTCAAAGCTAAATCCCCACCGAGCGAAGGAATTACTCAAGCTCGGGAGAAAGGAAGTCAAAGTCCTAACAGAAATGTTTATAGGACACGGAAACCTCCGGTACTACAGACATAAGATAGGGCTTGAAGAAAGTCCACTCTGTCGACTGTATGGAGAGGATAGTGAGACGTCTACTCATATCCTCTGTCACTGCCCTGCGATTGCGGGGAAACGTGTAACAATCACAAGCAGTAGTAACGGTCTCAACCCAGAGCATTAATAATAATAATAGTATTCAATTTTTAAATACGAGGATGAAAGTAACCAACCTACTTTTGAATTGTCTAAAAATAACAGGTACATAAAGTTGAATAGAAATATTAGAAAGCTTTAAATATCACCCTAATTAATATAAAATACTTCTGCATCTATAAGCTATCTCAAACTTGACTTTAACTTTTATCAATTTTTCATTTCTAATTATTTCTAAAAATATCAAATACTCTTAAATGTTGCATTTATTGTCGCTAGAAAATTTTTGTAAATTAAAAAAAAAACCTTTGTACTATAAAATGTCTGCTACAAGAACGATAAAGGCAAAATTTTCTGCCCAAGTAGTGTACTATTGAGCTATCGTAAAACGCAAATTTAGCATTCTTGCAGAAATACTCGAACAAACAATTTCGACCTGGACTCACAAAAAATGTTTAGAAGCACCAAAATAAAATCGAGAAACAAGGTCCTTTTTACTTAGACCTGCACATGTCTAGTTTCCTACTCTAAATTAATTAGTAATTTAAATAATAAATAAAAAATTATGTAGATTAAAGAGTATGCACAATGTCTTCCATTTTAACCTTTTATGAAAAAATGTAAATATCTTGGGTATGTATTAGGTAAATATTAACCAATTTGACTAATATTTAAAGGATTTTTAATTTGGTGCATTTAAAAAAATCGCAGGAGTAAAAGCAAATGATAATCTATATATTTCTGAATTGATTAAATTCCATGAAAGTACCTCTTATTTAAAATATTGAATCAACTATCCGTTATTTATAGGAAGAAAAACAAATCCTCAAGGAATTAAAATTACTTAGCACATTAACCAGAAATATTTTCATCAATGAACATTGATTACTATGCTGCACTTCAAATCCCATTGCAAAATAAGTTTCCTGTTTAAAATTTTCCTTTGATAAATTGTGCGCCTACCATCTAAGTAAATAGGTCAACAGTTGCCTAATGGGAAATCAAATTTTCTTTAAAAGCGCTCCAATATCCGGATTGATCTTCCAGATAAAGTTCGTGCGTCTCGTAGTAAATATTAAATAAGCGAGCCCAGTACCTGCGCTTGCACGATATAGGTTAATGGATAATCGTATTATTTGGCATCAAGGAGCATCTGAAGTAATTTCTAAAGGTAAGCGCCTAAGTAGGACAAACGATTCGATAGTCACTGGGCCGACTGGAAACGTCATTTGAGAATATATAGTAAACGTTTCGCTATGTTAGGCAACCTGAAGGAGAACTAGCTCGATCCTCTCGCCTTTCACGAATCATCATCGCGCCATTGGGACGAATGACTCAATTCACAGGTGAATGCCCTAGGTCAGTACTTTTCAAATTAATTACTGTATAATTAAATTAAAACCTAAACTATTATAAAAAAGGTGGAGTCATTTTATTGTCTTACTTTGTTTAAAGCCTTAACGGATAAAAATCGAAATTTTGAATGCAGAAAGAGAGATAATATTAAAAGTACTATTCAAGCAGAAAGGAATACACAAATATAGATTTCATTCCTAGATTTGTTTGTCTCCATAAGGAATAAAAATGAGTCCTTATAAATATAGTAATAAGTATTTGATACGCTAATGCAGTTAAATATCACGAGATTTTGTAGTTTCACAGTAAAAACTCTGGGATCAATTTTGATGCAGGCAATTTCAAGACGGTGTTCCATCTCACTCGTAGTTGGAGCACGAAACTCGCCGACTGTTTTTGCCGCAAAACTAAAAATAATTGGCAGTATGTGACGTTTCGCACCCCAAGACTAATTTTTGTTGCAGGTTTATGGCACCCTGAAATGAGCGTTATATTCACTTTTTTTCATTCCTTTAATTAGATAAAACATTACTATAGAAATCTTATATTTTATACAGCTATAAAATTTAATCTTAAGTCGAAGCTTTGTGCTTCGTGCATCAATTAAAATTAAAAAATTAAACCTTATTAACATGTGCAGCTATGAACGAAATGTTAAAAGAATGCGTCACAGTAAGAACTGCGGAACACACTGTATAGTTCGCAGTGCCAGTGAGAAGTAAAGTCAGCCGATGTACTATCCCGTAAATCGTGGAATGTCGATCGTCGTGCGCCGCGCCACTTCAAGGGCCCACTTTGTATAAGTTTGTTCCCGCCAATTCACCATTTTCGACCTGGTCATATGTGATGTGTATATTTTTTTCTTTTAAAATATTAATGGTCCATTTAGCTACATTGGTTTTTCAACCAATTGGAAAAAACAGTTTGACCAATTACTTAGATTGTTTTAATGACTATGACATTCAATAAAACCAATAATATAAAAGTATCAACATAAGCAGTAGCTTTTTATGAAAAAGTATTAGAGGAAATAAGATATACGTATTAGGGTGGGATAAAAAACGTAATTATTCAAATCAAAATTGATTATACAAATATATTTTAAAAATGGTTAATTCCATAATTTTTATATTTTCGTGCAAGTGAATTTTTCGTATGTGCACTTGCAGGTCTTAAGGTGCTTCCTCGGGCTTGATATTTAGTTCTTGCGTTTACAAATGACAATTTTTCTTCCACAATTATGATTTTTTTGTCTCACATTTTACCCGAATAATTTTAAAGGGGAAAATACACTCAAATATCCCTCAAAGATCGATTTTTCGAAACATGGTCTGGTTCTTGTTTTATTCTAATTAATTAAAAATGTCATGCATTTTATGCGACTCGGAAGTAGAAAACCGCCACCATGAGTGTACCCATGGCGAACGGAATATAAGGTTGGTGTATAGTGTTATTTTTTCGACGATACTTAAACCCTCGTAAACCCAAGATCGAGACCAGGATTGAAGGAGTGCCTGTCATGCCTCACTCAATCTTCCTATTGTTAGAGATAAGAGCCGGTTGAAAGAAATTAAAAATGATTAAAATATAAAGGAATTTAATTTCAATATTAATGAACATGAATTTTCAAAAAACTGTCCCACATTTAACCAGATACTTGAATATTTAATCAAAAAGATGATATGCTAATCAAGAAGATTTTTTTATATTACAAAAAAGGACAATTTTCAAATAAATAGTGTAGATTTCTATACTAAAAAAATATAAATTTTCAATAAAAAATGGAATAGTTACATTTTTTATAGACGTACGCAGCATCGCAGTTACGAAATATTTGTCAAGGTATTTGGGGCGACTAAGTTTTCAATATAAATTTTTAATAGTGACTAGAGTTTTAATTATTTTATTTCAGTATTTACATTTATTGACAATATATGTAATTAAAAAGATAAGTGTACAAAGTTGTTCTTTGTTGTACAAATGTACATTATTTTATTATCACTGTTTTTTACATTCTGTGTATAATGTTAAAGAATGTTGGTTGCTGCTTTTTGCCGTATACAAATTTATTAACATCGTCCACAAGGTAGAATGAAAAAATGAAAAATCTGCAGATTTCCGGCACAGAAGCTTACATAATAATCCAATTTTTTATTCTACCTTGTGCATGATGTTAATAAATTGTTATACTGCAAAAAGTATCAACCAACATTTCTGTGCATTATACACAGCATGTAAAGAACTGTGATACTAAAGTATTGAATAATGGAAATTTGTAGAACAAAGGGAAACTTTGTACAATTATCTTTGTAATTACATTTATTGACAATAAATGTAAATACCGAAATAAATTAATTAAAACTCTAATCACTATTACAGATTTATATTGAAAAGACATGTGTTTCTGGCGAGCATTTCCCCTAGCTGGGCAGGTCTGGTCTCCTGTACCTTACAGTGATTTGAGCCGCTGGGAACCCTAAACTCGAGACCCTAAACTCGAGACCCTTATTTCTATTTGAAAATTCACGCTCAAATTGAGAATTATTAAATACAATAATAAATGTTTAATTTTCTTTACATTAATATCGTTAAATAAAACATTCCATGCAAAAGTAATTTTTTATGCTCACAATCTAAATTCCCTAAAAATTTTTTTGTTCATGAACAATTCAAAATTTAATTTTCAAACATAGACTTAAATTTATCTAAAGTATATTTTAATTATATGGTTGTTATAAATACATACAAAATTATATCACAAAAAAGTAATGTAAAATATTAAAAAGTAGCAAAAAATGCACGCGTCCTTGGGTTTCTATTACTTAATATTAAAAAGTAAATAAATTACAGTTTTTACATTCTTTTTATACCAATGCAAACAGTTATTTCCCTTCATTTACGATAGCGTTTTTCAAAACTTTTTTATTAAAAATAAAAATTTCTTTTTAATTTTAAATTTTTTCCAGAATAATACAATTTTAAAGGTTTACAATTTTTAAAAATTTACTTTTTGAACTGTAAAATGACGAAAAGTTCATTTTTTTATTTAAGACAAATTTGCGACATCAATTTTTATTTTATTTTAATGTAATAAGAATGTTTAATTAAACAATTTAAGCAGCTTTAGCTTTGAAACATTCAGTGTCGTTGAAAGTAGTATCAAATTAAAAAAATTTCTTATTAAAAGCACTAAGGCAATTAAAATTCCTTGGAATTTTATGTGATCAATTTTTAAACTTTTTAATTTTTTCTATTTTTGAAATTTTATTCTGAAATACTTTTGTTTTCAGATTCTCATTATTTAAAATAGAACTCTTAAATTTTGAACGCTTTCAACTTCTGTTTGACTACTTATTTTTATTATTATTAGTATTTTCTTCCAAGTCCTACCAACTGAGATTTTTTGTCGAGGGGTCGTAAATTTCCTCTCCATTGAAAACATTTTGTTCTTTATATATTGTAGACAATGTAGACCTTCAAAATCAAATGATTGTACAGAAACGTTGAAAATAGAAAGTATGTACTTTTAAATGGAAAATTTTGTATTCCTAAAATTTTCTAACAAGTTTGGCGTTGCAAGGTCAGTAAACAAAAATTCTATTGAAAAATGGAATAATTTCTTTATTGTTTAATAGTTTCACTTTTAGGATCCTGAAGTTTTACGGTGAGCGTTAAATTATAAATTCTTTCCTATTTATAAGTTTCAACATTCCAATTAAAATTGCATTCGTGGAATTTCGAACAGCAGAATTGACATTTTAAACATTTTTCATTTCTAAACAATTAAGTGTACTGAAAGTAATAGAAATTTTTAAGGTTTAGGTACAAAAAAGTTCTAATGCCACAATGCTTCGCAGCTACATTTTTTTCTTACTTTCAGATTAATCTTAAGTGTATGGAGTATACACTTTTTTAATTATTTAATACTTCTCATTTAACCCTACTTTTTATTTCGGACGCTGTTTCAGAATAATTCCATTTTCAACGATTAGAATTGAGATTTGTTTTTCCATTTGAAAATTTGTATTTTTTTGTGGTAAACAAATTGTATTGGTTAACATATCATCTTTTTGGTTGAATGTGGAATTTTTTTTGTTGAAAATTTATGTTTTGAGCTTCACCCATTTAGTTGATAATAATTAATCTCTTTGGTGAAAAATGTAACTAACTTGATTGAAATAAAATATAGTGCATCAATCCTGAGTAACAGCACATTCATTACAAAGCAAGCAGTTGTATTTGAAAAAATGTTGTATACATTGTTGATGTAAGTTGTTGGCACACAATGGTGGCACTCATCAGTGAGTTTTATTAAATCTGTGAAAAGTACATGATATCTTGTAGGTACGCAGTTTTACATTTGGAAGAATT
>JAAAKG020136068.1:0-13321 GCA_010014905.2 Druon quercuslanigerum | reverse complement strand
TCTTTAGGGTCGTTAGCGACAATAGGCCCCGCGCTCCGGGAGACAAGGCGAGTAAGCGCGCCGAGAGAAGTGTGAGGAGTATGGGTCCCACTGGAAGGGGAAGGTAACCCAGGTAGCTGGCGCTCATTTGGGCTATACCCACTGAATATACGGTACAATAAGCATTATAGAGACCGGAGTGTCTGGTCTGTAATTTGTATTGTTTTCTTCTTATTTTCTCTTAATTAGTGTTAGGGTCTGCGAGCACACCTTGCAACAAATTTATTAGGTCGACTCGCCTTAAGATCGGGTGTAAACTTAGACCACACTTCTCGCACCCATTTGGAAAGTTCTGTGGTGGAGAATTTGTTTAAATACTTCTCATGTAAGAACAAGTAAGTATATTTTACTATGAATTTTATATACTCTCACAAATCTCATATACATTTTAAAGAAACAATAATTAATGTTTACAGAATAAACCCACAAATCCTCCAAAAAGCAGCTGCGGAAAGTGCACTTGAATATCCGAATTAATTTATAAGTTTTTAAATTATAGTTAAATTTAAATAATTTATTTATTTATAATTTATGTAATGTTTTTAAATACCATGTTTAATATTTTTTACTTTATATCTGAATTCGTATGAATTTATACTAATTGCATAGTGCGATGACTTTTATAAATTGATGAGTAGTTTTGAATCTATACTAATCATGAGTGACAAAAACCACTAATTCGTAGAAAAAGCGTTAACATTTAATTCACAAATAATTGTTTCTTACTAATTACATTTCTAACGGGTTTTATACGAATAAGTAATTTTTTATTAAAGATTATTATCGCTTCCCTCTTTTTACTTAGTGAAACTTCATGGTTGTTCAGATTTTTTTAATCAAAAGTTTTTTAAAAATAATTTTTTGAAATAATTTTAAAATATATATTTCACGATCATCAATAGTCCTTTTTACCGTATGAGATTCTCGAATCGAACCTCTAATTTAATAAACAAATGTATTATTGGGGCAGTTGTCCACGGAAAAATTCTTTTTTTCAATTTCAGACTTTTTCATTGTATCATCATAATAAATTCAGCAACATTTATGGTTAGTTGATAAATTTTATGTTTTTTTAAAACAAATATAACAAATAAAAACGAAAAAATTCGCTTTTTTATGGCAGTTTTTTTAATTGAATACTTCATGATAATTTCAGCTAATTCATAATTTGTTAATACACTTTATGATCTTTTAAACAAATTTAATAAACTTATGCATTATTTAGGTATTTGACAACGAAAAAGTTGTCGATAATGTTGGAAAAGTCGAAAAATGCCTCATTAATTCTTTTGTTTATTAAATTTATTTATAATAGTAACAATAGTAATTTTACGAAGAAATTTCTTCATAATTATATTGTTTTTATCCAAATTTCTTGCAATATAACCTAATAAATGTAACCTTATAAAAAATCGTATAAAATATTCTTGGAAAAAGTAATTTGTTTTAAATAAATTTTCTTGTTTATTATATAATATTGGAGCATCTTTAACTATTGTTACTCTATGAAACTTTGGGAATTCAAACATAGAAAAAATGGCTATTTTGTTTATCATATTTATTTATTTATTTATAAAAAATTGCAAGCCTGATTAAAAAGATAAAAAAAGATTACTATAATTCTGATTTTAATTTTTATTAGGTTTATTCACCTTAAAAATATTATTAGATAGGAAATTTAAAATAATTATATTTTGAATGCCTAGTTCTCGAATGTTTGTTTTTGCAAGTAGTTTTATTTTCTTCATAGATTAATTTGAAAAGAAACTTGAAAAATAAGGAAACTATACTTTGAAAATATTCAGTGTTCGATGTTTTTTTGTATTCTTAAATTTTTCAAGATTTTAAATTGACTTTATTATATAGTAAAATAGTTAAGTTTTGAATATATAGCAGCAGTCAATTAGTAATTTTTAATGTTTCATTTCGAAATTTTTAATTATGACATTGTCTCACAAATTAAAAAAGTTTTTTCATTTTTGTAGATTTGAAATTAAAGTTTATAACTGAAAAGATTTAACAAAGAATTAAAAAATATTTACTCTCGAACGTTTGGTTAAGAACTTTTAATGGTTAATTTGGAATATTAATAAACTTATACGACAAGTCACACACCAATTCGACCTCCCAATAATATGAGTAGATTAACTGTGGCCGAAAGCAGATCAATCGAAATGAAGTACGTTATGTTCAACCAATGTTACGGGCAAATGTGACGTCGACGGACGGGCCAACTCTTGGCCATAGTCAGGCCGACTGCACTTTCACGGTCTTTTTGTAACAATGAACCAGAGTTTATCCGACGGTTATTGTTCATACTCGGTCCAGAGTTTGACCTACCGCCGGGAGCATAAAGGTGACTTGTGGAAACCCGACTGCTGTATCCAGAGTCTGACCTTCCGCTTTATTGCGATCTTTTTGCCAATCTGCCACAGTTTAACCGATTGTCGTCCCATAGTTGGGCCAGGATTGGGCCGATGGTCAGCTTTTCGCTCGCCACCGACGTCCGTCGCCAACGTTGGTACGACCCTGGCAGCTTGAAAACATCGTAGGCGGATCAACTCTGGTTACCGCAGATCGTTTACCAAAGCAGGGCCGAGTTTGAGCCGATGGTCAAGCTCTGGTATCTGACCGAATTTCTCACCTGGTTTATTAGATGGTGAAGAAAAAAAAAATTTTAGTGGTAATTTTTTCATGTTTGATACTTTTAAAGTTTCCAACATCCTGGCTATTATTGAAAATGTACAAAAAATCTGAATGAGACACTTAAAAAACGTATTGGTCCTGCAATGGATTAGCCAGCACTAGATTATGGCTGGAAAGGACTATCTAGATGATGAGGAAAAAATGAATTTTTTTAGAGTTTACTTTTCATTTTTGATAACTTGACATGGGATAATTTTCTTCATGTGGGGTAAATCGGGACATTCCTAAATTGAATACTGACATTCCAATCTAGAACCAGTTAAGGATTTAAATACACTGAGAAAATAGTTCGAGAAACTTGAACAAACTCAGTTAAGTAAACTCGGGACATATGGACACTTTGATAAAGTTTCATTTCTAGTTCTGTAACACGAAATTCGGTAATACCTCATTGACAAACATGAAAGTGTGACAAATTAATACTAATGTCTGACGAATTGTACTTTAATTAATACTGTACTTGGTAGTTGACATTTTAATGGACATAATTGTAAAATATATGAAACGTTAGATAAAGATTAATGAACAGTTGCGTAAAACGCGATTGAGGTTTCGGTAGAAAATATAAGAGAGTTTACAGGGAAGTCACGAGGGAATCACTGACGCTCGAGAAACTTTACCTACCAATTTGGTAAACCGTAAGCTTCTGTGAATAAAAAAGATCTTATACGCATTCAACAGCATACACCTATACACATTAGTCAAGTCACAGCCAATCAGAATACAGTTTCGTCACAAATGCACTCATAGCACCTACCACTTCATATACACATATGCATACTTACACATATCATAAATTTTTGCACAGATTGTTGCTACACATACACAACTTACCTTAAACAATTACATTAAATTACAATACGTTACATATGATACACTCGCACGCTTTTAACAAATATTAGCGCCCTTAAATATCGAAAAGGCTGCGACGGGTTTCGAACCACACGTTTAACGCGTTCTATCGCTAATGACGTAATGCTTACGGCTAACCTAGAAGTTGGCATACCAGAAAAAAATCTTGACTATGAAGTTTAAGTACGAGTAGGTCAGGGCCGTGCAAAAAATATCTGGGTCCGGTTTCGGCAAAATTTTTTATTGCAACATTTACTTGATGAGCGGGGTTTTAAATTTATGAGAAGTAAATAAAAACGTTGGGTTATTTTTTTTTAAAGTTTTCTAACCTTGAAACTCTAAATTATTTAATTTTTAATATTTTAAATGTTTGCATTGTCTACTTTTAAAAAAATATTTTTGATGTAAAATATTCAAACCATTAAAAGTGAGCTTTGAAAACCTGAAAATTAAGTTTATATAGAATCTCTAAAATTAAATTAGGTTAGAATTTCAGGAATTAAACAAACATAACTTGAGAAAATTTTGAATCTCTCTTCTTGAAATAAGTCTTCATTTAAGATTTGCAATTGAAGATACACTTTAATTTTTAATATGTGCAATTAATCATGTATTTTCTAATGTTTTTTAGATCACTTAATTTTAAATACTCACAATTAAACACTCTACAATATTAAAAATGTATAAATAAAAATTGTGGATAATTTTTAAGATCTAAACTTAAGTTTTCATCAGAAGTGAAACTTTTTAAATTGTGAAACTTGCATAATTTTCAACGTTTAATTTGTAAAATTAAAAAGTTTTCAATTTTAAAAATGTATAAATAAAAATGCTTAAATTTGAATGATTTTTAAGACAATAAGTCAAGTTCTAAATTCTAATTCCTCCAAATTGAATAAGTACCAATTAGCAAAATATAAAAACATTGAATTAATTGGTGTGAATAATTATGGCTAATAGTTAATCAAATTGATTTACTTTTCAATTTAATTACATGGTACCGTACTATTCAACTAAAATTTTGATTTTACTATTTAAATTCTAAATCGAAGTAGTGGTTAGATTCATTGGACTTCGCCGATACTACATTTTCTGTAAGATTTCACAGAAATATATTTTATTCTCTTGAATAAAAAATTTATAATTTTTGAGTAATTGTCAAAATTTTAATTTTTTACCTATGAACACTTAACGGAAGAAAAGGCTAAAAATTTAGTAGGAAAACCTCTAACATGACAAAACCACTAAAATGGCAGCACGGAGGCTTACGCTTGGGGCGTCAACTTCAATTTATGGTAATTAACTTTGTAATTTCCTACTTTAATGACATCTAATTTTATTTTGCAATTTTACAAACTAATATTAGTCAATAAATACTAAAGGACAATGAGGACTGTAAGTAATTTAAAAATTCAACGCCTTTTTCCAAATTAGAAAATTCGTGAATATCTTCGAGGTGTCTTTGAGGTATCTTCGAGTACTTGCATACGACCCTGAATGATTAGGGAGGTGATGGAAGATACCGCGTGACCATCGGTTTACTAAACTGTCAAAGAAAGTATAACGTAGCAAAAATAAAAAGCTCGCTTACAGTGCACAAACTTTCATAAAATATGCAGGAGATTATAACATAACCAAAATTAATTTTTCTATAGAATCCATTTAAAACTTTACCAAACCTTTAAGTAAATAATACATTTTTTACTTTGAATTTTCAAACATTACTTAAGAAGCATGAAGCTTTATTCCATTTTTCCTGAATGTGTGACAGAATAGTTTTCAATAATCACACCACGTGCATTAATGATTACTTTTATAAATCTTCACTGTACGTTTGGAAAATTTAATCTGTTTTATTAGATTTTACCGAACTGTAATTTATTAGTTAACATTTCGCAAGACACAAATTATTACAATAATATCAAAAATTCTCCTTTTGGTCCATATATCCCAATTATACTTAAGAGTTCGGTAAAGTTTCCTAACAAAATTTTTGCCGTGTGGTTCTAAATTCTTGTTAAAACCCCTTTATGTAATTTAAACTATCAATTTAGGAATGTATCTTAAAAGGATGTGCAAATTTGTTAAACACTATTTTTTCATAAGGCATATAGTTTTTGTTTTCATCTTCAAATATGGCATTAAAAATAATAAATTTACATTTTTGGGAAAACAGAAAAATATATAATAAAATATTCAATAACAAAGTTATTCACTTAACAAAGATCTACAAAATAACTTCAGAATATTTTTTCATAAGGCGCGCACTATTCGTTCTAATTGTAAAAAACTACATTGAAAGTAACAACATTTTAGTTATAGAAAAACGGCATGCTACAATAAAATGTTTAACAGCAACATTTTCACCCTAAAACAGAAGTGCCACGTCAAGGTAGCCTGAAGGAGTACGTGAAAGACAGGGATGGCATAGTTGTTGATTGACCTGATTTGTTTCCCAAGTTGATAGAACTCTTCATAATCAATATGAGTCTTGTAGTGAAGGCAGTCGTTAGGCTTGTCGTAACTATCGTATGCTGAATACCCTTGCATTCAAGAATACCCAGATATTTATATGACTCGTCCGCAGCCATTGCCTCGATGTCATTTTCGAGCTCTTTCTATGAATCTGCGATACCTCATTCCTCTCTCGTTAAATGCACTATTCTGCATTTATCTACTCCGAACTCCATGTGGACATTATTGCAAAACTGCTTTGTGACATCGATCACTTGCTGCAATTTCTGGTCTGAACTAGCGTATAGCTTCAGGTCATACATGTGCAGAAGATGGGTCAGTTGGTGACCATCCTGATTTCCATGTATTCTGAACCCATGAGACATGCTATTTAGTGTTTTTCTAAATTGTTTGAATGCTAAAAAGAAACATAGTAATGCATATTGCTCTAATTATCCTTGGTTGTCCATGATCAAAATATTTGATTCTTATGCCCCCAAGCATCATCGCTCGCCTTAGAAAGTCAATGATACATGGGCAGATTTTGTTGAGTTTTAAGACTTCAGGCAAATAGTCATGCGACACAGAAGGAAACGCTTGCTCGTAGTCAATGTATGTCATGTGCAAATTCCTTTGATGTTTACGAGCTTGAGTCATGGCAACAGCACGTCTATAGGGACTAAATATTTACTGCCTTGCGAGTTTTTGCAGCATCCTTTTTGTTCTTCTCTAAGGATGTGATTCTCGTCACAATGAGAATATACCTGTAAGATATTTATAAATTTTTATAAATTGCGTTGACACCGTGTCAACGCATGGTGCTGTTCGCTAAATTCCAGGGCTATTGCTTATTCTTGTTTTCTCTAGTTAGAAGCATGCAGTGTCCAAATTGCATCTGTTCATCTTTCCCCAAACAATCGAATAGTAGTTAGTCATATCTTGCAATTGACGTACTTTGGTGTCTGGCTGGTTATTTTGCTTCACCTCAGTTCACGATAGAACCTTCTTTCATCTGTCTGAGAGGTAAGATTTTATTGCCTTCGTGAATTAATTTTATTGTAGCGATGCAGCTTAGCAGTAGAAACCTCAAGTATCAGCCGTTGGGGTATCATCCATTATTGATGGTGTTAATGGCTTGATGTACCCAGGGTGGATGATTTTAGTAATATGGTTTATCAGCTTTCAGATTCTTTTTCTTTTTTATGTCAAACCAATTTCCACCTGACTTTGCTGGCATTCAGATCCAACCTGATCTTCCATGGTGGATCTCGACCCCTTCCTGAGACAAAGACTGCATTTGTAGGTCTAGTTCTACGGCTCAACGTTCTAACGGTTGCCATATATGCACAATATACAAGGGTTTGCACCTCTAACGCAGTTTGTGTTGCCCTGAAACGCGTAGGTAAAACCTTGCTGTTGGGGTGTTTTATTAGTGCATGCAGATCATTTTTGATGCTCATCTTTAGCAGAGAATGCCGTTCTGTTGGTTCTACATATTTAATTGTAGTAAAGCATGTCCAACATTCCTTTTAAAGTGCTGTAGTTTTTCTAGGATTTCGCTGTTTGCATCACAATTCTTCATCTATTTTCAATTTTTTTGACAAAATTCACCATTAAATTCTCGGGAAATCTGTCGAGGCCGGTTTTTGAATTTCTGTTTGTTTAAATTTTTATAGAGCTGCCAATAGCGAAAAAAATGTGGACTACAAGTTTTTTTTTAATTCTCTGTGAAGATTTTTCTCAGTGGCATTAGACCTCAGGTTTTATGCAAAACGATCGGTGGAAGATAAAAAAATATTTGCAACAAATAGTCAGTATGATGAATTATGTTTTTGTAAAGTATATTTATGCACTAAAATCGCTCATTTGAGCAATGAGGTGAAATGTGATCATAAAAAGGTGGGATCCAATGTAATTGGTTAAATTTATCAAGGCAGAAACGAACCGAATGTTGTTTCAATTATCTTTGAATCTCTTTTTCTATGACCACATTGATGTATTTCGGTCACTCGATAACAATTTATTCAATTGATCCACAATTCTTGTAAGTAAATGCATGATTTGAACAGTTCTAGGCAGAAACGAACAGAAATTTCTTGCGACAGTCTTCCAATCTCATTACCTGTGATGCACATTGATTTATATCTTTCAATGTTTTTATGAACGAATTATTCAAACAAATCTCCATTATGGAAATTTTATGATTCCAGTCCTCATTTCAAGAACGATTTATTCTACAATCAAGAGCTCGAGAGCTTTAGGATAAAAATCACTGTCTATATGTCTCCAGCTTCCTCATAGATATGACAAGTATGCAAATATTCTTCAGATAAGAGGCCGATTGGAATACTGAACGATTTGATTATCTTCACTCCGTGGAAAAGAATTTTGTGAATAGATGATAGCATATAATACCATTTATACAGTTCTACATACATTCGTGCAGTTTAGAGAGCATAGTGTACGAATTTCTCTGAATCGATATTTTGACCAGTAGAAAGAACCTGCAGAACTACACTGAATCGCTGAATCATTTCATGTTCCTCCTCCATGCTTGGGTTTGTTGATAGTCAAACCAATCTCTTTCCGGAATTCTTGCTGGATCCTTAATTTCGTGTTCTTCACTTGCGTTTTTTGCTCATTGGTACTAGCTTACCATTTGCAGAAAAGTAAGCTACATGCAATATTGAGGATAAGAACCATAAACGTATTTTAGCGTGGAGTGGTGAAAGGCCAAGCTCATAATCTTTCTCAAAACATCGTTTTTTAACGCTCGATTTAGATCATTCATTTTTGCAGTTTTGTAGTGATTTTAGCCGAGAAAAGTGCTTTTATTTTCTCTTTTATGCAAACGATCTCAGATCTAGTCATTTCTAGGCGCGGTAAGAAGAGAAGAATTCAGGAAAATTCAGAATCTGAATTCCCATTAACACGCGAATTTTCCTCTATCGAAATTTCCACCAAAGAGTAGAAAAAAGCAACATCTATTATTATTAATAGACTTCGAAAAATGTATTGGAAGCGTATTGAGAGGAATTAAAAATCGAAGGAATGCAAAAGAAAAAATAGAAAGTAAGAGAATAATGCCACTTTGAAGACGCAAAACCTAGTCCTTTGAATCGATCAGTTATAAATATTAAATAATTATGTTGATAGAGATAATTTGTAGTATTGCCAGATACTATTTTTATAATTCTGTTTAATGATAATTAAATTTTGTTTACCTCACCCAAAATTATTAAATAAATTTATTATTATTGATTTTATTATTAAATCTATAATTTTTTTACATAATATAAAATATTATAATTCAAATTACTCCACCGCTATGACAGACAAAAAAATTGAAATTTCCAAACTTATGTTGCACACAGAGGAGTAGAAATTATGTAAGTGCACATATTTTGAGGGCATATTGAAAGGAATTAAACCAATCGAAAATACGACATGTAAGTATGGATTTAAAAATAACCATAAGAGGTGTGTCTGCTGATCGGATTAAGGGAAATTAAAGAAAATTAAAAAAAATTTGTTTCGGAGATAAACCTATCCTTTCGCCGCGAAATTCTCCCGATGGAAAATTAGCACATTCAAAAAAATTAAATAATGCTGACTCTTTCGTTTAAATCTGAAAATATTAATTTTTCTCCATTCCTCTCTTCTTACCGGGGAGCCTCTTTGGCAAATTGAAAGGCTATTGGTATGCAGAATTTAGTAGATCCCGGATAGGGGTTCTCCCAAATCACTTCAGTTTCAGAATCCAGAGAATGGGTACCATCGAGACCATGAAAATACTCTCATCAGATGGCATCCCATCCGGGAGATCTTGTTCGTAAATATTTTGGCCTGATGCTCCATCACAACCGTATTTTAGGTGGAGTTTTAGAAACTTGGCAATTTTCTCCATTATGGAACTCTCGATTGTAGAAATCTCTATCAAACGTTTGACCTTATATCCAGATCACGGCTATGCTGATTCATATTTATATAATTCGTTGTTGAATTTAACGAAATATATCAGGTAAAGAAAATAAATCAATGAGCATCACAGGCAGTGAGACTTGAAGACAATCAGAAGAAAATTCGCTTCGTTTCTGCCTAAAACATTTCACCTTATTGCTCTAAACGAGCGATTTCGATGCATAAATATACTTTAGAAAAACATAATCCATCATACTGTCTATTTGTTGCAAATATTTGTTTATAACAAATAACTCGACATACCAACACATTTTTTTTCTTACACCGACCCTTTTGCATCAAACCTGAGGCCTGATGCCACTATGAAAAATTTTCACAGAGAATTAAAAAAAAAATTTTAATCAATTTTTTTTCGCTATTTGCAGCTCTATAAAAATGTAAACAAACACAAATTTAAGAATCGTCCTCGACAGATTTCTTGAAAACTTAATGCTGAATTTTTTCGCCCCACTGTGAGATGCACCAACTCCTCTTTCATTCTGGCATGCCACCTGATGCTCTCCCCCGTGTTTCTATCGAGGTGGTTGGCTGCGAAAAACTAACGCTTGCGAAAACATCCTCAGCAGGCATAGTTGATGTTCCACTCCCTTGTGAAAAAGAAGCATTTGTAAGTATTGGATCCAGTACTTTTTTTGCGAAAAAGTATTAGATTTCCAATACTTATTCGAGAAAATAGTATCAGATCCAATACTTACCAATACTTCTTTTTCATAAGTGCCGTTGTTCGCAGATCTTTTTTCTGGCCAGCTGTTTGATTGCTGAAATCTGCCTGACCATATTGCAATTCACCATCACCACCGCCCGGCAAGCTGTGGCTCCCAGTAGCGGCTCTAAAGCAGGGGGGAGGGTGACATGAGAGGAAAGTTCAAGCCCTACCACGACAACAACGCGAGAACACCTACGATAGGGTTTTATAGGTAGTTATTATTGTGTTTCATCTGTAAATTATATAATTTTTTAACTTGTCCTCGGGTGCACTCTGGCCTCTCTCTTTTCAAATTTCCATACTACCCTCGCCTATTCGCTCGGCACGTGACATCAATAGAAAGTATTTATAAACATATAGGATGCCGATAGCTTTCAATGTGGTCTTAAGTGGTTCTTAAGAGCCTTTTTATTTTAATTTGGTTTCTACTGGCTTGCATTCGGCACTTAAACGGCTACTGGGACTAAAATTACTTAAAAATTTTTTCTATTAGGCCCTATTAGGCACTAGCGTGCTTTTGAAACATTACTGGGAATATTGCGAAGTAGAAGATGCTCCTTTATGTGGCTCTTTGAGGTTTTTAATGGTGAGGTGGAATTCAATTTATCGAATTAAATTGGAAGATCTGCATTGAATCTATTGGGTTCAGTTTTTTTCATGAATGACACAAGGTCAAAACTGCTGCTTCAGCGGGTACTATTAGGAATTTAAATGGCTGATAAAAATTAAATTAATTAGGTTGAAACTCAAGATAATGCTTTCAAAAGGGCTCTATGAGGCACCTATTAGGTTCTGCTTTCTCGCGTATGGCACAAGTACCAAATTGCTGCTCTAAGAGCTTCTGTTAGGAAGTTGCATGGGAACTTGGATTTAAATTAATCGGACATTATAACTCAAAATAATGCTTTCAAAGAGGCTCTACGAAGTACCTATTATATGCTGCTTTCTCACGAATGGCACAAGTTTCAATTTTCTATTATAAAAGGTTCTAATTAGGATTTCTAGTGGCAACTCGGGGTTAAATTAATCAGGTTCAAACTCAAAATAATTCTTTCAGAGTGGGTCTACGAGGCACCTATTAGAGGCACTCTAAGTGTTTTTATTAGGAATTTGAAAAGCAAATTACGCTAAAGAATTTAATCCTTCAAGATGGTTGTAAAAGTACAAAATTGTTTCTTTAATAGTAGGATGGATACAAGAATAAATTTTCCAATTTCCCTGACATTTTCCTGACATTTAGATGAATGTCGCTGACAAGAAAGTATTACGAGAGCGAAAAAGGTTTCAATGATGTGCCAAGTTAAATATTGAAAAAAGCCAGAAAACTGCGCTTTAAATGAAAGTAAAGGAAAGTTTTTTAAGTAAAGGAAATTTTTTTAAGTAAAGGAAATGTATCCAAACTATCAATAAATAAATAACTACAAATAAAAAACTAAGATTTTAATTCTGTTTCTAAATAATTTTAATTGAAAAATATTTATATTGATATTAAGAAGTGTTTCCAAAATAATTTTAAAATATATCAATTTCTACTTTTCCTGATAGTTACTTCATTTACCTGAAAATTCCTTGGCTTTCGCCACAAACTTTTTTTCCCTGAAATTTTCCTGACTTCCTGACATGTGGTCAGCCTGTAATAGGCTCTATTTAGATTCTTAGTGAATAACAGGAATTAAATTAATTGGATTGAAATTTTCATTTTTACGCATGCTAGAAGGCAAAGATCCACCCATTCTATTCCAAATTCAAAAAAATAAATTTCGTAATTTTTTTTATATTTAAAATCACTATTTTGAGATTTCGAATAATTGTTTAGGGTTTGAAAAAATATGACTGAAAAGTATAGGGTTCTGTAGAGAATTATCCAATTAAGAATTTCATGCATCAGATATATGGGTTTGACACCCCTAACACACCCTCACGAGTACCTGAAAACTACCCTTAAAACCAAAAATGTCAATTCTTCATGAAATCGACCTTTTTAACACTGTATTCTCGTACTTTTTTACTTAAAATTATTAATATTAGTCTAGTGGAATATATATTATCATTGTTTAATTAATTTTTTATTATTTAAACAAATGCAATATGTTTTAAAAAAATTTTTTTCGAAAATTTATTTTTTCCACACAAAATTATTGCTATTAGTCTAGTGGAATATTTATTACCATTGTTTTATTAATTTTTAATTGTTTAAAAATATGATATTTGTTTAAATAATTTTTTTTCCAAAATTCGTTTTTTTCCTTAAAAATCACTACTATTGGTGTAGTGGAATATTTAGTAACATTAATTAAATAATTTTTAATTGTTTAAACAACTGGAATTATTTCAACAAAATTGTTCAATTAATTTTTAATTATTTAAATTAATTCTATTTGTGTAAAAAATGTTGTTTTTTCGAAAATTCGTTGAACTGGCAGTTTATTTCTATTAATTAACATAAATGTATTTTCAAATATTTTTCAATTGTTAAAACAATAAATTATTATTTATTTTCAACTAATAATACTATTTAACTGAGAATCTGTTTAAATAATTAAAAATTAATGAAACATTGTTAATAAATATTCCACCAGACCA
>JAAAKG020136067.1:0-13322 GCA_010014905.2 Druon quercuslanigerum | reverse complement strand
TTTTATTTCATGGATACAGCTTAAAACCGAAAAAAACAAATTTTTTTGTCAACTTAAGTTTGATAATCAAGATGGTAAAGTCCAAACATACAGAAACTATTATTATCTTAATTTTTACAAGAAGCTTTTTTTGCTCATTTTTTATAAAATTATTCATGAAAAAAATATTTCTTTTCAATCTAAAATAAAATTTTATCACATTTTGTTCGCTATTTGAGGAGTTAAGGAGTACCTCCATTGTTTCAAATATTATTTTCATGATAAAAATTTGTATTTGGATCAACTCTTAGAACAACAATTAGTACCTATTAAATTTATCACTGTGAGTCAGCAATTGGCACTGTTCGAATTAATTATTTGAAAAAATTGTAAATTGGGGTTTATCTCTAGAGGCCTCTAATTATCAGTTTAAAGAAAAAAATTCCCATCTCTTCAGTATACAATACATTTTTTTATGCTTACTGAAGAACACCTTGGTAAGAATATTGCCACGGATAAATGAAGTAAGATTTCGGAATAATTATTAATAATAAAAAATATAAACAATTGCTTTAACGGAACATTTTTTCATGAAAAAATTTACTATTTTACTGATTTTTTTAAAAAGGTATCCAATATTTTGATTAAAGCAACATTTTAATGCTCAATGCAGGACTATTATAAATAATTTAATAACATGGATGTAAATGTGACATCTTTCTGCATACGTGTAAGTATGTGCAGGGAATCCAATGCATACTATATCATGGTTTGCTAATGTTTGTTTTTTGTTTGTTTTTAATATTACTTTTTAGCATTCATTCATTTCATTTCTCTACATACATATTTTACGAAGTAAAATACAAAATATTTATAGTAAGGGTTACTGGATAATTTTAAATTAAAATATAATAGATGTCTACAAATCTTATACAGCAAAAAAATTTGGTTTTAATATTGTGACAGTTCGGATATTCTAGATCGTGAATATGCAACGTGAAATTAAAGCAAGTGTAAATATCTGTTTTGAGCGACATTTTACTTTATTATGATCATATTAGATTTTTATAAACAAGATATTATATTTGATCTTGCTATTATTTTTTAATTATTTTTACACTTCTAATTGAATTATTTGTATCTTCGTTTAAAACATTTCCCCCGTTTTATTGGTTCAATCAGAAATTTCTAGAATTGTTTTAAAATTCACTTAAATCAAAAATATGTTCTCACGGAAAAAGCAATTTAAAAATATTATGTCTGAATTCCACTAATAACGTAATTAATAGGGCAACTGATTCGTTAGCGCGATTACCTGCATAAATGAAACATACCAACCACCTCGGGACTTTCAAGTCGCACCATTTATATTTTCCTCTTCTACTGAAATTAAAAGCGAGAAGCATCGAATAAAATTATATTTTTAAATCCAGTGTCGTAAGAGAACGTCACTAATTGCGGAGATTGCAAGCCATGAGATACCTAATTCATCGGTCTGACATTAAATAATCGTAGGAGCTTTCCTAATAGTGATTAATGTGAAAATCACACTTAATTTATTTATAAAATTCAATGATTGAAAGATTTTAAGATGGGATTATTTTCAAACCAGCGCATAACTAACAAATATATTTGCATTAATTTATTACTAGCTACTGTTATAATAATGTTAATTAACAATCAGTTAATAATTATCTTATTCCGTAGAAAATTAATAGAATGTTGGAATAGATTTGCAAGCCCAGGCCAATTAAACCCGGAAATCGTTATTGGCAAATAATGAGTTCTTCAAATATGTTATGTAAATATTTTAATTGTATCGCCTTCACGTCAATAAATTCTGCAGACGCACTGGTGAGAAATTCCGACTAACTCAAATTTAAATGTCGAACTAGGCGATAAAAATTCCGATGTTCACGGTGAATGCAACTCGGTAATTGCAGGAAGGCGAATTACACATTGCGAAATAATTAGTGGCATACAAACTTACAAAGTACGCCAATAGATTATAAGGGGAATAATTCTCTTCTTCTGTGAATTTCTTAATTATTTCAAATTGACATACGCGCGAAGATAAGTAAACGTCTAAAAGGAGGAAGAAGCTTATTGCTCTTCTCAGTTTAAATTAAAACTGATAACTATAAAAATGAACTGTTTTCTATTCTGGAAGAATGTGAAGTAAGTAAGATTTTATTATGATTCTAATCTTGCTCGCTCCACGTGTTGTAAATAATTTAAAAATTTAAATGTCATCGAAATTTGTACAATTTAAGTAGAAATAGTTGTTGAGCAATGAGCACCAGTCCGCGAGGCCTCGTTTATTGTAACCATTTAGGTCGCTAGATGGCACTAGTAATAAAAGCGGCGAGCAAAATGTTTTGGTAACCAGGGTGAGCATTTTTCTCACCTGTGATAACATTTTGCTGACCGGCGTTGGGATTTTGCTCATCGCCTTCACCCACGGTACGGAATCGATCATTTTCTATATCTGTAAACGGTGGTCAAACGCTGTGGCTTTTGAAAAGAAGCGCATTCTTTTTCTTTTTTTAAACATCAATTTTGTACATTTTCAGAATATCAATTTTCTTAATTGATTGTCAAGGAGATTTTGTTGGTACCAAGATGCCTTCACATCTCATTTGTTTTCATAATTATAACATTATGTAAGTTTTTTAAGTTTTAATTAAAAAAATAATTTTACGATCGCCAGAAAAATAGACAAAAAATAGTAGTAAAATATGTAAATTTAGGAGTAGTTCATTTTGCTCTTCTCTTTTTAATTAATGCGATTGTTCACCTTTCAGCCTTCCAACTTTTAAATATTCAATATTAAAAAATACGTTCTTCATATAACTTTTTGATATGAAAAACTTCATTGTAAATATCAAATGTTTCTTAGATACCGACTATTTCATTTTCAAAAAACTCTCTGCAGATTATTTAAATTGTGTATAATTAGTACAGAATCCAAGAAGGAAAGCTAAATATATTGATTAATTAAAAAATAGAGAACATTAAAGAATGGCATTTTCTACAAATATTTTGTTCAAATCCAAAAATTGATTACTTCCTGGGATTTTTTTGCTTGAGTCGGAAAAATTATATGTTGCCCTAATATTTCGCTAGCAAGTGAAATATCTCAACGATGAACGAATCTGAAACTTGAAACGTACTGCCTGCCCGATTTAAAATGGATTTGTTAAAAGGAAAATGTAAAAATTGTCTCAAGTTTAAAATGATGTAGTGCGCGTTTTAACAACAGGTGCATATACCCTGCGTAAATAAGGAATAAATTAATACTTAAGCAGAGAAAAGAGTTGATATCGAGTTGTAGGTGATTTATATCGGCCGACACTGAGCGATACTTGCGTCTCATTTTTCAATTCTCTTCGTCTGTCATGAGGGAATCGGAAGTTAATCGGCCGCATCACGAGACGAACTCGTCTTTCCGTTATTTTAGAATCCGTGTCATTCTACGATCGTCCCTGCAAAAAAGCAGTGCAATTTCATATACAGAAATGTAGGTTACATTTGAAAGATATATAGAATTTTGGTTCTCGCTCAGATGAGATTTCAGTCTTTATTTAGGTACCAGCGATATAGTACACGCGCTATAACGTGCGCGAAATATTGCATGGCCAATTATTAACATACAAATACAAAACAAGATTACTATGATTTCATGTTTAAGTTTTACAGTTTAATCACTTTAAAAAATAATATTTTGAGAGGCAGACTTTTATTTTTCAGGCAACTTTTTATATTTTTCTACAAAATAATAAGAAAATGGGCTTGGCAAATCGGAAAACTACTAAAAAAAATAATCCTCTTTACGTTAATATATGAAGAATATAAAAAGTTACCTAAAAGATCAAATCATGCCTTTCTAATTATTATTTTCTAAAGTCATTAACCTGCACGATTATTTATCTAATCACGGCTTTTAATTATTTTTAAATTATAAAAAATAATTATTTTCGTACGATACGTTTCCAGGAAATTTATAAATGAAACTAAACTAATTTAAATTTTTCGATATACATGCTTCCAATTCAAGATTGTTTGGTTCTATTCGTTTCCAGTATGAACTAATTTAATTTTGAAAGTTTCAAGATAAAAGCTGATCAACAAGATTGAGAATGCTTAATTTACAGTTTTGAAAGATTTAAAAAGAGGAAAATCATACAACTTTTATAATATCAAAAATCATTATGATTTTTTATATAATAAACTAAGATAGTTACAAACTCCACTAAGGCTTGGAATTTACAAATTGTAATTGTAATACGTTTTAGCAATTCAATTAATCTTCGTAAAACTACTATCAGAAGTCAAATAGGTTAAGAGCTTATTATTAGTTCTAAGTATTTTAATAATGAAAAAAAGTTAATAAAAAATTTATAAGATGTTAAATAACTTCTAAAAATGTAATATATTATAAAGTGAACATTGTTTCATTTTACATTTTTATGTGTTTCTCAACTTTAAATAACGAGGATCATCAATCGCGTGTTACGCGAACGTGTAGTTTTTTGATTTGCGGATTTTTCGAGCTAAACTTAGATTTTGGCATCTGAGAACAAGGAAATAGGTTTTATCAGTTTGTTTTCAAAGTTATAAAAATATAATTTTCTAAAAATTCTTGAGAAAATTAAAAATGAATTTTGAAAATTTGCAGATGTAGCGAAAAAAATCTAGAAAATGTTTAAGCCTTTTTTATGTTACAATATTTTACGAAATGTTAGGAGAAATTTAAGTATTTTATAAAATTTTATAAAATTTGGGAATCTTTTAAAATGTTTCGGAGTCTTTCTAAGCATTCTCTAAAAATTAATTTTCCAAAATAAAAACTCATTTTAAAAAGCTTTTTTCAAAATTTTTAAAAATCTACATTGTTTCAAAAGTTTTTGGAATCTTTAAAAGTTTTAAATTATTTTTAAATCGTTTCAAAATCTTAGAGTTCATTTTTGCATTCTCATAATTTATGATAAGAAAGTTTTTTGGAGGAATTTAAACGTATAAAAATTCTCACAGCATTGTTTTGAATCATTTCTTGTATTTGTAGAATATTTTGTTTGTCTATTAAAAATAATATGAAAACAAAAATCCTATTTTTAGCATAACAACGCGATATCGAGAAAAATGCCTGAAGAAAGAATTTTAGCTTGTTATTGTAAAGTAATTCAGAAAATAAATATACATTTAAAAACGTCTGTAAAAATCGACCGCGTAGCGCGAGTGTCACGATTAGAATGTGCACCTCAAAGCATACAGTGCTTTAAACAATTTAATCTTCACCCATACCTAATTACGTAGAAAATTCAAAACATGAAGATTCATACATATACTGGGATCTAAAAGAGTAGTTTTTGATAAATTTTCATTCAAGCATTCCAAGTGTAAAGAATAAATAATCGAACGCAAAGCGAGAGATCCTACAGAAGCGCTCAACTTTTCGAGATAACCGAGCCGCGAGTGATGATAATGTGAATAAAAAATCATTAAAATTTTTCTCATGAATTTTATGAAAATTCTAATATTCACTTGAAACTTTTTACATTCCTTAAAAAGCTTCTAAATTTTTTTCTCTCGAAATATTGAAAAATCTACATTTTGTTTAATCTGTTTTGGTAATCATCTCAAGATTTCAATTTTTTTCAAATTTTTTCAATAAATTGTAAAATTTTTAAATATATTTCAAACCTATTCAGTTTTCCTACAAATTTTTACATTCTATAAAATAAAAAAACGGTCCTAAAATCTTCCAGATTATGTTTTGAACTGGTTGAAATCTTAATAACTTAAAATTAATCCTTTAAAATACAACCTAAATAATCGTCCCTGAAATATTATGCTCGATTTTAGAATTTGAAAACATTTAAAAATAAATTTCTCATGACATGAAATTACTTATTTGAAAATTTTGATTTACAGAATTGACGACGGAGATATTCGTAATCTTTTTTAATAGATAAATAAACTGAAAACAGCCATTAAAACTCACATTCACGCAGTTACTCATCCAATTAGGTTTTCGACAACTATGGTTCCGATATTTTCGAAGTATTTGGTAACATCCCTTTTTTATATGGAATAAAACGAAGCAATTTAGAAAAAACGAGAATCAAAAACTAAAGTATCTATGCAAACCAACTGGATACTGTGAAAAGCATGTACTCGTATTAGCAGAGACGAACAGAATTTATTATTTATGAATTTAGTTAAATTATTTTTAAAATATCCAGGTTTGGAACCTTGTGCTTCAAAATAAAAAATTTATATTTATATCAGAAAAGAGCCTAGGATGGATTATCTACGTTAAATATATAAAATGATATTAAAAAGAATAATATTTTGTTAATTTTCTTTAGCTAAAAATTTCTTAATAAGTGAGAGCAGTATATTTGATTAAAAATCAAAAAAACCCTTCCCCACTTTTCACTTGAGAGTATCTCTCGCTCTTCTCAAACGTCCGGAGAAAGCCAAGAACGTATTTCGTTACTTGTTGACAGTTTAAAAGTCGCAGCTTGCCGTCGTTATTCAGGTGTCTCGGGTCAATCAATTTCGAAGTTAATGGTTTTAAAACAACCTCGGAAATTCCGTGAATATACGAGATATATCCGCGACTGGGTAATAAATCCACAACTGACCCGATCCCAGTGTATTATGCTTCTATAAATCTTTATGAATCGAGTACTCAGCGTTTCGAATGATTTTTTTCAATTGGTATAAAGCTGGATCAACAGAGCAAATTAATCTTTGAAAAATACCGCCTTGTAAATATTTTCTCTAGTTCTAGTGGCTGTCAACTCAATTTCGCGGATCAGTCTACATTTTTCACAAATTTTATAAACCAATATATCAGTTTATAAACAAATTAAATCAGATACGTACCAATTTCTATCACTGAACTGTATCAGACGCTTAAAATATATTGATTTATTTCTTTAAAAGTTTTGGAACTAAAGCAAGAAATATTTTCATGCTTCGAAAATCTAATAATACTGATTGTGATCAAAGTTTCTAAATCTGAAATAGTTGAAAGTTACTTTGCAGTCAAAATGAAGTAATCGTCAGTGAGAAACAACTGGAATTGTACTCAAATTTCACTAATTATTAAGCTAATTCCTAACAATTATCCTATGATTTCTCCCAAATAGCATGTATAGGCTAAACATCTAATTTAGTAAGAAGTCACTAAAAAAATAGGTATTGCGAAGTCATTAACTAAAATGATTATTAAAAAACTACTAATTTACTCTGTAAGATTATTTTTTCCTAAAACATTTTTAATGCCAAAGCAATAAATTACTCTAAAGCAATAGGAAAACAACTTGGCACTGTTCCATTAGTAACAGTTTGCTAATTACAGTTTAGAGAATAACCTACAATTTTCACTAAAGTAATAAGTGAAACTTAAATCATTATCAGAGACTTTTGACTGCAAATAAGTAAATTATCGCTAAATGCAGTGACAGGTTTTTTTTTCTTTTCAATTAGTTATTTTTCACCATTTCAGATCTAGAAAGTACATTCCTATCCTTAAAAAATTACACATGTCTGACTATAATCAGCCTTTTCTACTTCACATAATTTACTCTGGAAGCCTACAATTTCTCTCGTACTTGACTATTGAAATTCACTTAATTGTTATAATTTCACACCGCCCAAGTGAGTAATTATAATCGTTAATTGACCTTATGTGTAATAACTTCACTACATATACTGTTTGAAGGTTCATTTAATTAACACCACGCGCCAAGCAAACGTTTTTCAATTGCTCAAGTCACATCTGACAAATTAAATATTAATTTGGTATAATATCCTCTAAATTAAACAAATTCTTGTGATGTACCAATCTGATTATTATACAAGGCAAAATGTTAATATAAATAGTAATAACTGTAATATTCGCAGAAACTGAAGTATTAGAAACAATCTGTAAATTGTATAAAAAGCTCAACCAGTAAATTCAGCAAAATAACAATAAATAATTTAATTCGGAATCTTTTTATTTGATAAAGAAAGATTTTTAAGGAAATATAACAGGAAAAGAGAAGCTCTAAAAATGCATTGAACGCTTATCCCTGACGCGAAGAAAAGTTTCCTACGAGGGTATTGTGCATAGTCGCGCATACGGAGATCCGCTTGTACACGTAATTATGTCTCTCAACGTGTAGGACATAGATCCCTGCACTTCTCCAAGGTATTATTACCATTTTTCGTCGATTCGAAGTATTACTCTTCACATCCTGCACTTCAGCAAGTGCACGTTTAATCCTACACGAATACATCTAATACGTGGACAGCGGACAAAAAACACATTTCAGCTTAAGAATAATTACTACTTTTAGAGTGCTTTAGAAACTGCACCAAGGTACTGAATTTAATGTTGAATAAGTATGATTTTTTTGAATATAATATTAGGTGAAACGAGTACGAGTCAGATAGAAAAACTTTTGAAGTTCTAATATTAATAATTGATGAACAAGTGGGGGATATATCATGCCAAACTAAAGCAGGAACATTTCACATTCAAGGTAGCAATGTCATCACATAAATTACCCAGATGGAAATATTATGTATAGTCTATTGATTGTCCATCGATAGTTAAATCTATGGAGAATATATCAAAAAGAAGAACAAACAAAATAGTTATTGCCGTTTATTGGCGAAGGACTTATTACATAACATTAACTGAAAAATTTTAAATTTAAATTGTTAAAAAAAATGTATGAGTTGTATTTGAGTTGTTGAAGATTTTTAGATCTACTAAAAAAATCAATAATATCTTATTAATTGATGAAAATTAATAGTATTTATCATGTTAAATAAGTTAAAGACACATAACATTAACTACAGATAACTTTAAATTCTCACCTGAAAAAAGAATAAAAAATTTTTTTGATTATTAAGTTTTAAATTCTGTGTGTAATATTTTATTAAAAATATATTTTTATGTACAAAGTTACAGGAAAAATCTCCTAGAGAAGGTTTATTACGTACCTTTAGTTTCTTACATTCTTTTTAGAGAAGGGACTAGAATTGTGTAAAATTTGACCTCCCAGGTTTTTTTTCAAATATCCACGTTTTGAGACCCCCTGAATCCGAAAAACAGGTTTTTATGAATGTTTCTGTCTATATGTCTATCTCTCTGTATGTATGTATGCATGCATGTATGTCTGTTTCCACGATAACTTTTGAAAAAATTAATCTATTAAATTGGCCTTTGCTACACTCTTTTAGTGTCCTAAACTAAAGTTCAAGTTCGTTAGCCGAGAATTTTGGATACAAATTCAAAAAGCGAGTGCATTTTTAATATTTTCGAGCCCGCTTTTTTGAGAATTCAAAAACAATCCTCTGTACGGATATTTATAGTATTCAAAAAGACGAACAATTTATAATAGTGACTTTTTTAAAAATCCAAAAATTATCAGAGTTATAGCATTTACAAAATTCCAAAAAACACACGAAAATAAAAATTTTGAGCCAAAATACGTACGATATGAAAAAACATTCAAGATAAAAAAAACATTCATTTTTGAATTCCCTTCAAGATTATCATAAAAAATTTTTGAATTTTTTTGAAAAATCTAAAATTCAAAGTTTGTCACACAATTAATCGATATTTTGCGGGGCTGTTGTAACAAGACTCTCCACCCTAGACGCTTTAAAAGGCTCTTTTAGTGAGTTATTAGAAGATGAAGTAATAGGGCACCACAACTGCGTAAGGTAAGGCTGCTGTGTAGACCGAATATGTAAAGTTTAAATCATAAAAAACAACATTGGAAATGAGTAATTTCAGTTGATGAAAAAGTGACAGAATTTGCAATAATATAGTAATCAACAAAATTTTGTTTAAAGAATACGCACTTTTTAACGAGACAATGGAACAAAATGTAAAGAGCCGAAAGGGTTCGTTTAGAGCGCTCTTGAAAAGAACATGAAGCGCATTCAACAGCCAAACGCTTGCAAGCAAGGCTAGTAAGTCAAGGATAGATTGACGGTTATCGACCGATGGTTATCGTACGAAAAGTTTTTTGCATATGAATATGCCTTTATGTTGACATAATTGCGGCAATATTTTGCTGCTTATAATTATCTTAAGTTATGTCCATCAGAGCTTAATTACATGTGTTGTTTGAGGTAAACAAGATTTTATTAATTAAACAAAATGTCGAAGATCGTTTAAAACACCAACTAAGGTATCATTTAGAGCTTATTTATCTTTTTGGGTTTCTTTTCAGGAAGTAGGATTCATTTTTGTTGCAGCTCCTTTGGAACCAAAAATGGGTTTAAATGGAAACCCCATTTTTTCTGTGATGAGATAATTTACCAAATGCGTGATACGTTAAGGGAGGGAGGGGTCTTTCAAAGTATAATTCTCCATGTTAATTGCAATAAAAAAAGCAACACGCAAAAGAAGGGGGGGGGTGTTTAAAGTTCATAAGAAATGTATGACGTATTTTGTGAATTGCCTCCATGCTATGAATAGTAATAATATACATTTATGGAAATGATATACAATTTTAGGGATAAACTCGAGTGCGAAGCACGAGATACTTGATGAGAATGTTTTTGGTAAAGCCGAAGAAGCTTTAACAAAAGAGAATTCACAATCACCAATTACTGTGTTCGACGCTTTGACCTATAGTTTTAAAAACAATGTGCGGGCAGACTTTTTGTTAAAATTTTTTATGGATGAAACCTGAAAGTTATTCCTTATCAAAAATCGATTACGAGAAAAATGGTAGAAATTTTGAAAAGCTTTAATTCATTTATTTAACCTTTTTTTTGTATCTGTCGTTTTTGGGCAAAAAATTGTAATATTCGATTTTTGCATAGCAATTTCTATGGATGTAACCCAAAAGTCAAGTCCTGTGAAAAAACGGTTAAGAGAAAAATTGCAGATATTTGAAAAAGCTTAAATTCTTAAACTTTCTTTACGTACGTGTCGTAGCTTGGCGTAAACCTGGAATATTCCATTTTTTCCATAGAATTTTTGATGGATAAAATCAAAATGACAAGCCCTGTCAAAAGTCGGTTAAGAAAAAAGTAATAGATATTTTAAAAAGCTACAATGCATCTTTTCAACTTTTTATACGTAGCTGTCGTCATTTAGCGTAGAACTCTAGAACTCTTTGGAATCTAAACGGATCAGTGACAAAAATAAAATTTCTAAAAAGTGGGGAATGACTATTTCTTAAAATAATGTATGCGCCAGAACTATATTTCGAGAAATAATTGAGAACACTAGAATTATCCGAAAGTACGTCAGAACTCTACATTTCGTTTGGAATTTTGAAAGTGGGGTTACAAGTTCACATGCGTGTCGCTAGTTTCACCAAAATTCGGTGAGCGTAGGACAAATATTTTCGGTGAGCCTAGACAGTCCAATTTAATAAACTGAAAATGTTTTCTCTTAAGAATGATAAACTAAATGACTAATCTTTATTGTGCATCATGATGTTGTTTCCCACAGGTTGTTTTTAAATACATGAATTGATTCTTTTTTTCAGAATTAATCAAGTTGGTACTTTTTATGCTGATATATTTCTAAATTGTTCGGTGATTCTGCCAATACTGTGATAAAAAATTCTCCACAATTTCTTATTTTTTACATTTGTTTGTTGCCATTTTCATGCTATTTCATCAATTAACCGCAACCATAAAACAGAATTTATTTCATTTTAATATACATTAGCAATGTTTGTTTCTTATAGATAATCAAAACTGCAAAAATATGTGCATCTAAAACAAATAATAGGAATTCTTTAGAAATATAATCCCTCAAAATTTATAACTCTGCCTCAACGTGTTTTCGAGATATAATAAAAAGAGTATTGTAGACACGCACGCACACTGACGGTACATTTTAAAACCTCACTTTTGGACTCCTCATGTCGAATTATGTGAACATATGACAAAAAAATGAAGTTCAAAAATTTCCAGCACTACAAAGTTCCTCTCTAAAAAGCAATTTATCACTGAACTTGTACAATTGGTATAGTTTGATATTACCCACTCTAATTTAGTTTTGAACGCAACCAGTCTAAGAACTGAAACAAATAAGTTTCTTTATTGTAAAGTGTCTTATTATTTCTATGAATATATATATAAAAAATCAAATTAAGTATCTGTAGTTGAAAACCCTGCGATTAATTTAAAAATCTGAAATGTTGAAATATTAAAAAACTGACAAAAGAGATATTTTGGGTTTCAGTCGTGTACAAAACTACGAATTTCGCCTACATTTCGTATACATTACAGCTGTTGTATACTCTCTACGATGCCTGTGATTGGCCAGAGCGCCACACCATGGAAACAGGAGGCACCTGATTGGCCAATCAAATCTTATTTTTAAAAATCTGGGAGGACGGAAAGCCAAATCGGATTGGTATTATAAATGTTGTCCCTATTGATGTTATTAGGATGCTTTAAGATTTCGATTGCTTCTCTATGTTTTCTTGGAAAAATAGTGCGTGTTTTTGCGATGACGGTTGCTTTATCAAATAAAATGTTATGACCTGTTTCGATATGATGTTCAGCTAGTGCTGAGTGCGTGAAATGTTTTAGACTGACTTTAATCTCATGTTCCTTTATACGTTGGCTCACCGCTCTCCCGGTTTCTCCAATACAGACTTTGCCACAAGAACAAGGGATTTGATGTACTCCTGGATCACTGAGAGGATCCTTTTTGTCTTTTGGGTTATTTAGAAGTTGGTCTATTTTCGCAGGTGGTTTAAATATGGTTTGGATGTTGTGTTTGTTGAGAATTCTTCCTATTTGTTCTGTGACACCTTGGATGTAGGGTAGGACGATGGTTGCTTTTCTCTCTATTTCTTTATCAGGTTGTTTTGAATTGTTTTCTTGGGTGTATTTTCTCATTGCTTTATCAATTTATTTGATTGTGTAATCGTTCTGTAGTAGGATTTGTTTAACGTTTTGTAATTTCTTTTGTAAATTACCTTTATCTGCTATGGAGACAAGGGAGTTGATAACTGATTGTTTTTGAGATGGGTGATGGTGAGAGAAGGCATGTGGGTATCTGTTTGTATGGATGGATTTTTTGTAAACTTCATGTCCTAATGTATTATCCGATTTTTTGTAAACTAGTACGTCAAAGAAAGGCAATTTTCCGTTTTGTTCAATTTCCATGGTGAATTGGATATTAGGATGTAATTGATTGATGAAATCGGAAAACTTATTTAGTTAATTTAGTCCATGCCGCCAGATGGCAAAAGTGTCGTCCACGTAACGAAACCGAAATTCCGGTTTAAGCTTGGATTGATTGAAGATTTTTGTTTCTAGATGTTCCATAAAGATGTTGGCTATTACAGGTG
>JAAAKG020136066.1:0-13322 GCA_010014905.2 Druon quercuslanigerum | reverse complement strand
TAGTTTGCATTTATTTCGGTGAAAAACTTAAATTCTCGTAAATTCTCGAAAAAAATCGGCCGAGAACTTACCGGTAACTTACCGGTAAGTTACCAGGCGTTCTTGACGTAAGTTACCGCCTTTCCAAGTCAGTCGTTTCTGGACAACTTTACGCTCATTTTTTAGCAGTTAAGGGCATGTGATACTTCGTCCTGTGGTCAATCGGGTACCCTGCTGAAAGTAAAAAGGTTCAAAAAGATAGAAACGTATGGATACAAAAAGATAGAGATATTGAACCCTTTCCAAATGCACACTTTGCATCCCACAAACTCTATCTTTTTTTTCCACGTCCTATCCGTCGTGTCTGCTGAGATCTACCTCTTTCTATCCATGGTGTTCAGAACTGTCTATCTTTCTCTATCACTGACTCTATCCCTTTCTGGTCCCATGGGCCAATATTTTTCTATCTTTATTGTTCACAATTGCCTATCTTTATCTATCCCAGACTACCCACTATCAACGATATATCGTTTTAATTTCTATCCACTTGAATCCACTCAACAATGTAGTATTCTTATCCGTTTCGAAAATAATAATATATTTCGAATTTCAAAGTCTCACAAAGTAGTATTAAACCAGCAAGGATTTATATACCTAATAACAAAATTCCTTAGCTTTACGATGTGCTAGTCGAAGTTCCAACCCTGCAAAGGCGTCTGTTGACCCTCCAGTTATAGACGGTGCAAATGATTTCACTCGTGTCTGACTTTTACAGTCAGCCACCTACTGGGGACCTGCTTGGTACTAAGTTAAGGATATACGTCAAGTAGCGTGCACCTCGCTAAGGATAGACGTGGATAAGCGGAGGATTTGTTTAGATAGAACGACTAGGATTCAAGAAGATAGGGCTATCTCATATTTACAAAAAAGAAAAAAATGGATTCAGTTGGACAGAAAAGTAGGGATTAAAAATGGATAAGCTGTGGGTTCATGTATATAGAAAGACCGGTATTCAAGAAGATACGGCTATCTCATATTTCAGAAAATATGAAAATGGATTCACTTACAAGGAAAGTCTTTCAGGTGTCCCTCGCCGACTTGATTTTCCCTTAAATATTTTAAAGTACTCGAAAAACTAAGCGACACATTTTTTTTTATCTGCGGAAAAACACTTTAAGGGAGTGAAACAGCCCCTCGAAAATAGGGGTCTCAAGTGTCGATTGTATAGTATTGTGTATAAAACCTAAATTGATTTCGATGAAACCTACTGGAAAAGTTTCCTCGTGATGAAAGATGAATAATGTAACTTTCTAAAAAAAAATATATATATATTGAGGGGGTAAACCACCTCTACATATTATTAAAGTTGTGCTGAAAATTTTTTAATTCAATAGAAAAAATTTTAAAATATATATTTTGCAGTTGAGACAAAAATAAAGTTTACCTGTTTCGCCAAATAAAATTAAAAAAAAATTAATTGGGGTAGCTACCCTTAAACACTTTTCATCTTGTGTCTATGATAATAAATACTTTCCATACATAAAAAATTGGGAAATTTGTTTTATAACGATGGAAGTAAAATGAAGTCCGTCCAACATGAATAAAAAAATTACAAGGGGGTAAAGCACCCCCTAATTATGTATAAAATAGCAAAATAAGTCTAAAATTGAGCAAAAAGAATCCGAAAAAAATACGTGTTGCATACAAAAAAGAGGATAAAGGTATTTAGGTACTTTTAAGAGAAGAACAGCATTGAAGAGGGTAACTACCCCTAAATTGTTTCGCAATATTAACCTTTCTAATTAAATCTTGTGCGCATTATTTTTAAAGTTTGTTTAATACTAATTATAACGCGATCTGTTGTAAATGAATCACCTTGTTTTTTCGCAAGATAAAATGTATCAAAGAATGTACAATAATAGAATAGCTGACAACGAATTATCCGTACATATGTCTGGCCCAACCATACCTTTCTCTCCGTGTATCATTGTGCACTCTGTGATAAATTTTCTCTTGCGAAAAAACAAGGTGATTTAAACCAAGATAAAAACTGTTCCGTTCAAAAATTAAATTGGAAAGTAACAGCTATGACTCAAATAATGTACGAAAACTTGCAATATAAATACCTCAGAATCCGAAAGAAGATTCATTGTCAGTCCAGTTTTCAACGCCGTAACTCTGCCTTAATTCACTTAAAATTATTTTAGTGAAGTGTAGTTTTCATCACTGATACTTTGCCTTATCCAAAGAAGCAAAGACCGACAAAATTCACAGGAGTCGCAGAATAGACCAAAAATCACCAAACAGAACGGTAAGTTAACCAATAAATTTTCATATTTCGATATTATACACGAAAAATCTGAATACGAGAAGGTGCCCTGCCTTGGGCCATTTTGCTTTTCCAAATTTTTTGTAACTACTTATTGAAAAATATATAAATTGTTTGAACGTGTTCAAATGTAAACGTCTTACAATTTAATTTAGATTTTTTGCTTATATTTTAACATTCAATGTTTCTTTTAAACAAAACTTTTCAACCTTTCTACAGGTTTGAAAATGAAGGTGAATCCTTTCAATGTTATAAATTTACTGCTTGCTACATGCCAAACATTAAATATAAAAGAAAGTTTAATAAACATGAAGGAAATTGAATTGAATTGAGCAATTTTTTTGGAAGCCATGAAAGAATTTAACGGGGTGGAGATGATGATTGAGGAGTCCTTATTCCTGATCTGCATTTTTCACCTACGGATAGATGCATAAAAGATGAGGAAGAAGTATCATACGACTATAAATTAAGAGCAGTCAATATTGGAGAAGTGGAAGGAAGAAAAATTTAAGTCTTGAGAGTGTTCAGCAAAAATTCAGGAAAGTTCCTACAGTAAAACAATTAAGAGTTTGGGCCCATATTCTCCATAAAGGCGGTACTTATAGAGAAAAAGTTGCTAGGATATGTGACATTGCATTAGAAAATTTCAAAAAAGCAGTTGATAACGGGCTAATTGTTTATGATAAAGACATACGCAGATGGGCATTACAAGCACAAAAAGAAATTGGCCATGAAGATTTTCGCTTCTACGCTTCTCGAGCATGGCTTGCTAAATTTAAAAGCAAACACAGAATTGTTTCCAGAAAAATAAACAAAGTTTGTTACCAGAAAGACTTTGGAAAATGTCGATGAGTCTAAAATGAAAGCAGATGCATTTGTAACAGTGTAAAGCGAGAGGTAGCAAATGTTGGAGTACAGAATGTTTATAATTCAGATCAAAGTGGCTTTCAATTGGAAATTCATTCCGGGAGAACTTTAGCTGTTGAAGGAGAAAAAAAGGTGGAATGCGTTGTCCAGTCTATTTCGTCCACTACCCATAGTTACACTATCCAACCACTATCATCTGCTGACGGGAAACTTCTTTCACCTCTATTTCTAGTTCTAAAAGAACCGACCGGTAAATTTGGACCAGTAGTAGAAGCCAATCTGTTCATATAGAAGCATCAAAATCTGGGAAACTTACCTCAGGTAACATTACATTATGTACTTCTATTAAAAATTGTATGAAAGCAATGATAATTGCTTTTATTATTTGCAGATCACTTCAAGATTTGGTTGGAGGACATTTATTTTCCAAATGTAGGACCAAATAGCGTTTTACTCCTTGATTCATGAAGTGGTCATTGCCCAACTGTAGTAGAAGAAGCAACACCCTCCGATAAAATTTAAAATTTTAAAATTATTCTAACAGGAACAACAGGAGAAATTTAACCTTTAGATGTATTTGGGTTTAGACTTTGGAAAAACTATGTGCGTCACTTTTCCGATTCTGTTATTTTAATGAATTACGATATCAATTTGCATATCAAAAATAATATTATTAAGCTTCAGTCTTTGGTGCATAATCAATTAAGCTCGACAAGATATACTAATCTTTTTAAATATTCATGGAAAAAAGCGGATATATTGCAGAAAAACCAGGTAAATTTGAAAATCCGGTGGACTATAGCTCGGTGATTGCTGTAAAACTCGTTGTGATATATTAGGTTGTACTAATATTGCTATAATTCGATGTTAATGGTGTAAAAAATCACTATTGTTCAAAATTTGAAGAATAAATCTTTTTGTAGGGGTAGTTACCCTCTTCAATGCTGTTTTTCTCTTAAAAGTACCTAAATACCTTTATCCTCTTTTTTGTATGCAACACGTATTTTTTCGGATTTTTTTGCTCAATTTTAGACTTATTTTGCTATTTTATACATAATTAGGGGGTGGTTTACCCCCGTGTAATTTTCTTATTCATGTTGAATGGACTCCATTTTACATCCATCGTTATAAAATAAATTTCCCAATTTTTTTTATGTATGGAAAGTATATATTAGAATAAACACAAGATGAAAAGTGTTTAGGGGTAGCTACCCCCATTAATTTTTTTTTTAATTTTATTTGGCGAAACAGGTAAACTTTATTTTTGTCTCAACTGCAAAATATATATTTTTTTTATTTTTTCTATTGAACTCAAAAATTTTTAGCACAACTTTAATAATATGTAGGGGTGGTTTACCCCATCAATATATATATATATATATATTTTAGAAAATTACGTTATTCATTTTTCATCACGAGGAAACTCTTCTAGTAGGTTTTATCGAAATCAATTTAGTTTTTATACACAATACTATACCATCGATACTTGAGACCCCTATTTTTGAAGGGCTGTTTCACCCCCTTTAAGTGTTTTCCGCAGATAAAAAAAATATGTGTCGCTTAGTTTTTCGAGTACTTCAACATATTTAAGAGGGAATCAAATCGGCGAGGGAACCTGAAAGACTTTCCTGTAAGTATTCAGGTTGTCAAATAGCCAATTGCTATACAGGCCGCTGAAACGAATACCTCATGGTCACTGTGACTACTCCTCTGATTCCTTTTGGACAACTTCAGACTCTGGGTGATACCACTATGACCGGAGACATGCCTGTCGCGAGCCTACAAGACGTCTTAACCTCGAATGTCAAAGTCTCATGCGCAGGCCTCGGCGCGCAATTCCGAACCATAACTGAGACTACTACAGACTACTAGTGAATCCCAGAAGAATTCCGATACTCGGATTCGAGGTAATAGTCAGTAAAATATTCAGTTTACAATCCCTCGTGTACAACCCTGGTTCAATATATAATAAGCCAAGATGTTTTCTTTTTAAATAAAAAAAAATGAAACTTTGATTTTACACATAAAGCTGAATTGGCTTAAACTAATGTTTTAACCTAACTTCTGTCTATGTAGAAGATTATTTTGTGTTCTAACTCGCATGACCTGCTTCTCTCCTATAATTATAATATATTTAAATTAATGTCGGACCACTGCAAATTAAAAGTGAATTTCTTAATTTTTGTAAGAATATCGAAAATATCGAACACAAAAAGGTTTTTACTTTACAACGCAAAGTAACTTGTGTTTATGAAAAAGGTTTTAACTTTATATTCAAGATCACTGAAAAACACTTAATATCATTTAAAAAAATATAAACGCAAAATACTTTGCATGTTTTTACAGTATAATATTATAACTTAATAGATAGGCATTCTAACCTCCATAACTCATGTTAAAACTAAAACCTTTAGTCTCGATAACGTTTTCTGTCCATGTTGTAACAAGGTAGAATTTTAGTTACCATATTTGGAGATTATTTAATTTAATAAACAAAATCTGCTTCTGATTATCACGTGGCACGAAACTCCAATTTAGGTTAATTTTAAGAATTTAATGGCTAAATATTTGTTATGTACTTTTGTCTGTGACCTTGCCTCGCCTTTTTTTCTAACTAGGGCCGAGGAATTTTGGAACTCTGGGCACGCCAGAGAACCAGGAGTCGCTTGCTGTCGTGTGCCTCTAAAGTCAGGGAAGATGTGCGGTTTATTTCCCTACACACTGGGGACGACTACTTCGCCTTAGAGAAAAAGCATTGTTACCTTTAGTACTTCTTTTTCAGGGGAAAGCTGTTTCTCAGCTCAGTTGGACCCTCATTTCCAAAAATTTTTTCGGATCTTTTCGGATTCGATGCCGAATCGGATCGTTTCTGCAGACATTATTATTTTAATTAAAGAATCCCATAGAAGCCATCTCTTCACCTTCTTCCGAGATAGCAGTATTGCATAGAGCAAGCCGAGCGAAACTTCAGTGATCAAGTTGAAGTTGATGTAAGGTCAGCTTTTCGTAAGACCTGTGAAGTTTAGGAACCGCGTGGTTCCCAATATTCACAGTTTTGATCAATTTTTCGAGTACGTTTTGATTATTTAAATGAACTCTCGCTATTTGATTATAGATTTTTCATTTGGAAAAATCAGTTAAATATACCCTGCTCTTTCTTGCTTCCGAAAAAAATGCTTTTTAATTGAAATTCCATTTTGGTAAATTCTCTTCACGATGCCGCCATGCTCTCGCTGCAATCCACGACGTCATGTTGGTCATCGCTTTGGACCCGACTGAACATACAGTCTTGAATGGTAGTTTTTAAAACGAACAAATGCTCCGAGAGCAGACGAATGTTGAGAAGGAGAGAGTAGATAGCAGAAAGGTCTTTAGGACACATTCGCGAACTTTACATTCTATAACTTCCAACTTTATGATCATAAGCAGAAATTTCGCGATCGATCATATAATAAAAAGGACACACTTCCGCCAAATCCATGCATAGCCGTCAACGCTAAGTTCATGCGTAGTTGCTAAACTCCAGTGACCAGATGTCGAGACTCGAGGACAAGATTCGTTAGGTCGACAATGTAAAGCCGGCTACACCTGTTTAGTTGGCCTCCAGTTGTTAAATTAACTGTCAGAACTTTACAGTCAAAACTGAGCGCGTGGACGATGGAATCATTCAGTTTTCTTAGACGGCGCAAATTAAAGCTGATTAAATTCTCAAAAGATCCCTCGAGGCCGATTTTAAAAGAAAAAATTATTGTTTACCTTATTTATACACAAAGTTGGTAAATATCGTCTCTTAAGATATTGTTACTATAATAATTATTTCAAAATTATTTATATTTGTGTTCAATCAATAAATAAACATTCGTGACACATAACCTAATAGTTTATTATAAATTAATAAATTTCTATTAATAGTTGTATTGTTATAAACAATGTTTGGTAATTTTATAGTGGTTTTGGTTATTTTTTAAGCGATTTTCGTTTTTAATCCAATTTAAAGTAACAGAAAAATTAATGACGACAAAACGGAATATATTTATTATTGTTATAAACAAATGCGCAGTCTGATCAAATTTATTGAGTGTTTAAGGTACCTTTTTTGACTTGCCAGTGATGTTGCAATAATCTATGTTGCATTTCATGACAATTTTGTGATAGTTATGAACAAATTTTATAAACAAATGCAGTTTCAGCAATTTTTGAGTGTTTGAGTTACTCTTTTTAAAATCTGCTTTGTTTGACGTGAAACTAAGGATTCCTTAACCTACACTGTCATTTCATAACAATTTTGTGATTGTTATAAACAATTGCACAGTTTGAGCAATTTTTAAGAGTTTCAGTTACTTTTTTTAACGTACTTTGTTAGACTTTCTAGTGATAATTTTGCAAACGATATTGGCATTTCATGACAAACGTCATTGTTATGAATAAATTTTATTGACAAATGCGCATTTTGAGCCATTTGAGTGTTTGAGGTACTTTTGTTTAAATGGGCTTTGTTAGACGTGACAGTGATGTTTCAATAACCTATATCGTCATTTCCTAACAAGTTTGTGATTGTTATAAACAAATTTTATAAACCAATGCACAGTTTGAGCAATTTTGAAAAGAGTTTTAGTTAGTTTTAAATGTACTTTGTTAGACTTTCTTTTGATAATTTCATAAACGTTATTGTAATTTCATGACAAATGTCATTGTTATAAACAAATGCGCAGCTTGAGCAATTTTTGAAGGCTCGAGTTTGTTTTTTTAAACGTGCTTTGTTAGGCTTACGAATATTACATTAATACAGTTTGTAAAAATAGTTACAGCAGTATAATAGTTGTAATGGTACAGTTTATGACAATCACATTTATCATTAAATAGCAATATAGTTTATAAAAGTATCGCTAGCAAGACCAAAAAAGTACGTTTAAAAAAAAAGTAATTGAAACTCTTAAAAATCGCTCAAACTGTGCACTTAGTTATTAAATTTGTTTATAACAACCACAAAATTGTTATGAAATGACAATATAGTTTATTAAAGAATTACTGCTACGTCAAAAGAAGCACATTTAAAAAAAAGTACCTCACACACATTACAAAGTTGCTCAAATTGAGCATTTGTTTAAAATTTAAAAGCGTCGTCTCTGAAAAACATGTTCTCAGCCGAAAACTGACGAAGAACAGTGACAAATGTCTAAACGTGTGGATGCGCTACGGCCTTTCATATTTAACTGTACGGTCCTGACTTGTTCAGTTAAAATTTAAGTAAAATTCATTGGCAGTTTCTCTAAACATAGGTAGGTGAAAAGGGTGAAAGAAAACTTTCTGACTTCCCTTTTTACATGAACTGATTTGCATGTTGAATTAATAGAAAATAATTTTTCAAGGTTCTACAAAAAAAAGAGTGGCCTCACCCACCTATAACAACCCCCACAAAATGATTCTCATGAAAAGTGAGGCCGTCCACAAATCTCGTGCTGCTAAAAACCGTCAAAATTGACTCACACCCCCGCTCTCGCGATAGACCATGGCGATGTGAAGAACCCCCGAAGGGTTACTTGACGAATTCTCGTACCCCACGACAACCTCCACTCGTATTGAGAAGAAAAAATGTATAAGGAAAGAAATTTTAAAACATTTCTTTTTCGTAATCGATATAATAAACTGACAAAAAATAAAAAGAATCAGATTTTCTGAATTCAAAAATAAATTTAAAAAATCCAGTTATCTCGAAAACGGTGAGAAATACCAGAAATCTGACAAACATTTTTAAGGTTTAAAAAGGTGCGTTGTTGTTGACTACCCCAAGCTAACCCAGTAATAACATTTCTTTGAATCATCATCAAAACTTCCATTTACCTCGAAAACGGGGATTCAGACGTGAAAATGGATAAAACGTCATGATTTTATAAAGCAGCATGACCCCCGAACATTCTAAACGATTCAGTATTATTATTGGTAAAATCAGAGTAAAACTGAGAGTAAACACTTCCATAGGAAGCATCACTATCAGTATAATGACGCCTCTGTGGCCTATTTCGGGTAGCTATGTTCATACTCACACCAACCCCATGTATATCCATCCTCACGCATACGCGACGCACACAAGCGCAACTCGTTGAGGGACAAGTCGATTGTCGTAAGGGAACTAGGGTTCCGGAATCGACGGTAAGAATCGATTCTCGATTCTTCGATTCGAAAAAAAATGGTCGATTCCGGGAATTGAAAAATCGACGAGAAGAATCGATTCTCGAGTCCGACGATTCCCTCCCGTTTAAAAAGCCTGCTATTATTTAAAATTTGAATTTATAAATTTTAATACAAATCGACAAATAAATTGTAAATTTAAATAAAAAATGTAATGCAGGTGGCCATTTCAATAAATAAAAAAATTTCGGTCGACTTACTTTATTTAAGAAAAAAACTAGCGAACAATAATCTTATTTTCACCGCATACCACACATACATTATAACTTTTTTATCGCATTGTAACATTGTTCGATCTTCGGCATCGTAACCTGTTTATAATGATTTATTAACATGAATTAATAAAGACCTAAAATTCAGAAATACATTTCCACTTTATAAATGAATGAGTAAATAATTATTTCCTCTTAAAAAATAATATGGAAATTTCCACTCCTATTTCCACATTGGTAAGTCCAATGACGCCAAAAATATTAGTTGGTTCAAGTGCTTTCCCGAGAGCCTGTTTCTGAGTTTGGTTATAATTTGACCAGCTTTAGAAAACAGCCTCTCGGGAGGCACTGACGTAGCCAGAACTGGCAAGTATTCGCGGGCTATCTTATACAAATTAGGGTACGCGGGTTTTATGCTTTCCCATTCTTTAAAGGGATTCACATAATGTATCATCATGTAACGCAACATGTGACCAGTTCTGTAATTATCTGTTGATTTTGTGTGTTGCGTTCTGTGCTGCCGTGGGACGGCACTACGGGAAAAGAACCGACGTCGAATCCGATGCTCGGGAATCGATTCCGTCGTCGATTCCAACAAAAGGAATCGATTCCAAAGAATCGAGAATCGAGCGCTGAGAATCGATTCCTTCGAAGAATCGGAGTCTACTCCGGGATCCCTAATAGGTGGCAGGGGGTAGGACGAGAAGAAAGCTATTTAGGAGACGGTAGAAAATATGATAAGACAAAAAACTGGGAGAGCGTCGGAATGTAAAGGAGGATATAGCGGGTAGGAAAAGGATAAGGTGAATAGAGTTGAGAATGGAGAGAAAAAAGGAAAATTTAAATTGTATAAGAATCAGCTAAGAACGTTTGGGCGATGTTGACAGTTTTCAGGTTTTGTAGTTATTTTCTTTCCGCGATCTTCCGATATTTTCTCTGCAAAATCTTTATGTTTTAAAGGTTTTCAGTGTTAATTGAGACTATATGTATAAATAATGACAATACCGTTGCCAAACTCAAAGTCTAACTTTTATTTCACAATATGTAATTTTTTCTCAAATAGGGATTAAATTTTTATAATTTTTGTTGCTGTCATGATATTTCTTCTTTAAGAGGATTGTAAGTTCAGAGAGCCTACTTTCAATTAGATTATAGCCTAAAATGCTTGGAAATATATTACAAAAATTCTTAGTTTATCTAGTTATTTTGATAAATTAATTTTTTCAAATATGAAAATACCCATTTTGAAAGTTTTAATTTGAAAGAGGGCACTTTGAATAAGTGCTTTTTAGTTAAAAATTGCTTGCCTCTATTCTACCAGTGTTTGTAAATATCTAGCGAAAATTATATTTGAAAAGTTAATCGTCTGTATATCCTTATTGCAAAGTTGATACCAACTTTATTTTAAACCGCCGAGTAATTTAATTCTAATTTAAGTTTAAAATCATTTTTAATAAAGTCTATTCTAGCTATTACTACAACTTTTTGAAATAAATAATAACTTTTATTTTAAATTATCACTTTTAATTAGAAACCAATTAGAATCATTAAAATACATCCGAGAATAAATAATCGCATGAATTTTAATAAATTGTTTTTTATGCTTCTTCTGTTTTGACGACTTATAGAATATTCTGATAATATTCTAAATTCTACTAAAATAAGAAAACTCTAATTCCTGATTGATATCAAGCTTTTACTTGGAAAACTTTAGACATTATTTATGAAAATCACACGTTTCAGAAATAGCCATTTTTCATTTTTGTTTAAATCTGGTATTTTTTCAAAGTTTCCTCTTTCGAATTACAACTTTCAAAATGGATATTTTGAAATTGCAATTTAACTAAATTTTTTCAGTTGATTAAAAATTTTAAAAATACTAAGAATTTTGTAAGAAAGAGCATAGCAGGGTAATCATGTAAGCATGCCCCCGGCCGAATCTATTCGAAATTTTCACTGTGTTGGTACTAATATGAGGTTCAATTCCCGGGACGGTTATATCTAAGAACGGCTAGACTTCGGAACAATTATGGGACATTTTAAATCTTGATAAGCTGCGGACTTTTCTCACTTTCGCTCGTTTAGTCAAATTTTTCACGTTCTTGCAGCTAAAAAAGAAACAACTAGGTCAGGGGGGAAAAAATCAGACCAGAAAACAAATGAATTGAGTTTATCAAATCTAAACCAGGAAAAAACAAAAGAAGATATAAGAAGATCTTTAAATAATAAAACAAATAACTGAAGCTTCTCTTATCTCAACTACTATTCATGTACTGAAACCTTACCCTGTAGCCATTTGACAAAACGACTGAAATTGAGAAAAGTCCGCAGAATGTCAAAATCGGAAAGACAATGCCCAAAATATGTAACCGAAGGAGCGAACTAAGGAGAACGAAGTTGGCTTCGCAACTTCTCACGACACTTCGTGCTCAAATTCATACGCGCAAAAAGAAAATCAGGATATAAAAAGAAAGGTGACGACTCCAGAACACTTTCAATACCGAAACCTTCATCAGTGATAAACTGTCTGATGACCTAGAAAACACAAATGAATATTATAGGAACAAGTTCAGGATACAAAATAAATCAAATGTATGAAAGATCAGATGAAAATATTGGATTAATAGAAGTATCTGATTTTCGAGTATTTCCAATGTGTTTCAAGTCGAACGTCAGTGTAAGTTTGCGTAAATGAAAAAAAATGTTGAATATCTTTTTGTCTAAAATTTCCAATCAATTTTTCGAAACATCCCTCCGTTGGGACTAATAAGATATTTTTCCACTTCATAATCTATCCAGCCGTTTCCACGAAAAAGCTGTTTTTGGATTTTCTACTCAATCCCATGACTCCCATAAAAATGATTTCTAAGATATAATCTTCCGGGGATATGAACCTCATATTAGTACCAACTCAGTTTAAAAATGGCGAACAGATTCCGCCGGGCCCAGCTTATAAATGCTTATCCTGCGATACCCTTTTCAAGAATTTATTTAAGAAAGAATGATATATTCAGAAATAAAAGTTATACTTTTAGTTTGGCATTAAAAAACAAACTGCTGGCTGGCTGGCTGGAACTTAACGTTCCTATGATCTCTATATATTTACAAATCTAAAGACAGCGATAATATCAGAAGATCGCGGCAAGAAAATAACAATATAACCTGGAAACTGTCAAAATTGCGCAAACGATCTTAGCTGATTTTTACACAATTTGCACTTTCCTCTTCTGCAATTGTATTAACACTGTGAGGCATAATTTAGCGCGATTCCACTATTTTATAAAGACAGCTAAAGCAACCAAACCAAAAACACGAACCGAGTTCGGAATGTGCCCTTTCGACAATCAACATTTTGTTCAACGAGTTGTGCCTGTATAAGTCACGTATGCGTGACGATGGATATACATGAGATGATGAGAGTATGGCCATAACTACCCGAAATGGGCTGCAGAGGCGTCACTATACTGATAGTTGTGCTACCTATGGAAGTGTCTACTTCCAGTTTATCTCTGGTAAAATCTGATAACTTTTCATATAAATTTTATGAAGAAGGATATCCTGAACCACCCTAAACTAATCCAGTAAAAGATTTTTAAAAGATAAACTGAGTTATAACAAAAAATTCTGGAATGAAATTTTCTAGGTATTCTTTTAAAGGAACATTTTCGCTTCTTATTAATTTGTTATTTGAAAAAATAAATTTTTAAAGAAAATTTAAAAAGATTTAAAAACATTTCTAAAAATAT
>JAAAKG020136065.1:3081-13323 GCA_010014905.2 Druon quercuslanigerum | reverse complement strand
GGGGTAGAGTTTTTTAAGTGTGGGGTATATCTTACATGTGGGTATTTATTATTTAATAATCATTCGCGAAATAATAATAAAGGATTAAACAAAGAATTATATTGATTTATAATATATAATAATAATAATATAATAATAAAGGATTAAACAAAGAATTATATTGATTTATAATATATTTATTATAAATTTTTATTACACAGTTATTCCACCGTTTCTTGTTTGTTGAAAAGTAATTCTTTTTTGATGAAAATGCAATTGTTTTTATTGAAAATTCTTTTTCTGGGTTTGAAAATTTGTGTATTTTTTTTATCTCAAGTTATTGAAGGAAATATATTTTTTTTAATTTTACTAAAAATAATGTATTAAATATTAACAATTTTAGAAAAACATGAACAATCTTTGTATTCTCTGTTTTTCAATTTGTAAAATTTAATCATCTAAGTAGATTGGTTTAAAATCAAATTTATCAAAAAAATCGGATTAATAATCATTATGATTTGTTTAAACATTTAGGTTTTTGTTTTAAATTCGAATTTTATTTTTTTTATTTCGAAGATCTATCATTTTAATTAAAGATTTATTTCTCTGGTTAAGAATTAAAACTTTTTTTCTGAAAATTTGTTTTTCTTCTCAAATTGAAAATTATTTTTTTAAACTGAAAATTTTAATATTTTACTTTTTTTTTAAATTGTCTTTCTCATTTTCTTTTAAAAACATTGTTTTTTGCTAAACATTCAACGGTTTGGTTACAACTTTTTGTAAATTGTTGAAAATTATTTTTTTCGGTATAAAATTAATTTTTTTATATAAAGATTTATAATTTAAGTTTTTTTTCTGTGTTAAAAATCAAATTTTTTAATCGAAAATTTAATTAGTTGGTTGAAAATGCAACTGCTTGCTTGAAATTAAACTCTTTTATTTAAAATTAATTTTTTGTTTAAATTCTATTTTTTATAAAAAAAATTTCTCAGTTTGGTTTGAGAATTAAAAAAATTGGTAGAAAATTTAATTTTTTTCTAGACAATTTTTTTGCAATAGAAATTAATTTTTTTATTCAAAAATTTATTATTTTATTTTTAGTTGAAACTTGATCTTTTTTAGCTTGATAATTCAAGTATTTTTTTGAAAATTACAATTACACTACTTTGGTTGATTTTTTTCTAAATGTATTTTTGGCTCGAAATTTTAACAGTTTGTTAGAAAATATAACTGTTTATTCGAAAATTAAATTTTTTCATTAAAAATTAATTATTTTCTTGAAGATTTATACATTTATTTTAAGATCCATTTATTTTCTTGAAAATTAAGAAATTTGATGAAAAATCGTCTTTGTTAAAAAAAATCTATTTTTGTCTCAAAAATTTAACAGTTTATTAAAAAGTATAACTGTTCAAAATTTGAATTATTTTATTACACATTCTTTTTTTTCTTGAAGATTTATCCATTTATTTAAAATCCATTTATTTTGTTGAAAATTGACATCTTTGTTAAGTATTTATTCTTTCTTCTTTACGTGCAATTTTTTAAATGAATATTTACCTACTACATTTTTTAATGTAAATTTATATTTTTGTTTAAAATTCAACTATTTGGTTACAAATTGACGCGTTTGGTTAAAGATTCATCTTTTTTGGTAGAAAATGAATTTTCTTTGTTAAAAATTTAACAATTTGGTTAAAAATATTTTTGTTCTTGAGAATTCATCTTCTTTGAGAGAAAATTCAACAGCTTAGCTTAAACTTAAACTAATTTTTTTATTTATTATTAATATTATTATTTGAACAACAATTTTGATGTACAGAAACTTTTAAATAATTTTATATTATAAAAGCGTTTTATAATTACCGTTAACCACATAATGCCTTCCAAATCTATTAGGAATTAGAACAGATAACATATAAATATTTCCATTGAGGTACACTCTGTCATATTGTTTTCCTATTCCAGGCATTGATTCTGTAAAATAAAAAATTGACTTAGAAGAAATTTAAAATAAAAATCCTTTTTTTGGTATGTTTTGAAAGTAAAAAATTTGTATTTCAATCAAAAACAAGCACCGAAAGTTTCATGAAAAAAAACCAACCCTCTCCGCATGGCAGATACAGCTAAAAATCTCAAAAAATTAAGCACTTCAAATTAGAACAGCAAACAATTTTTCTTTAAGATTTAAATTATCAATAAAAATAGTTTAAAGAATGCCGATTTATACCTGTATATCGATAATTCCGTTAAAATGTTTTTTACCCTCATTGAAAATGAAGTTTCAAAGACTCAAAAATAGACGACTTTTTCGCTATTTTTTTTAGAGTTTTAGGATCTTTTTTTTGCCTAAAAAAAGTTTTGTATGCTATTGGAACATTGCGCAAAAAAATTTTTTACCCTCTAGTGTACATAATTACGCAAGAAGGTAAAATGTGTACAACAGTATGGTCCAAAAAACGCTTTTCGAGAAACAGGGTAAGACCCCCCCCCCCCCCAATTTTCTATTTCCGGAAAAATAAAATTCGTTTTTTTGTTGTTGAAATTCGAATATTAAAACGTGCTCTATTGTATTGTTTATACAATTAATTATTGTTTTTTCTTCAGGATTTCCTTTAAAGTCAGTATGGATGGTTTTATTCTTTTTTTGTGTACTATTATATAAAACATAAAAGTCATAATGAAATTTAAATGATAAAATTTAATTTATTATTGCATCATTGATATTTTTACAATCGTTATATATTTTTTATAAAAAAAAACACATTCACTAATGCAAATTACGATGCGAGCTTCAAAATATTGCTTTTCTATGTATATCAAGATTACATACTGGAAGACACAAAAAATATATATTAAAATATATTATTCAAGAAAATAATTCAACGAATAAAAATGGTTTAAACAATGACATGACGTTTCTAACAGAATTTACTACTCGAAATCAGTCAATATTATGTTTAATTCATATATTCTTTTTTATATACTATACAGTCAGAAAAGTAATTGTATGTGTTCTATTTTATTTAAACATTTTAGTTATAAAAAAATAACTGCTTGTACGAATAATAATTGTTTTAACAAATAGAAATTTGTTAAACTTTAGAAGAAATGTGCCAAAATCATGTAATAATTCAACAAAAAGTAGCATAGATTACTAATTTTAAAAAGCGAACATTTCTGGCTCAATTTTTAGAAATTTTAAAAATAAAAAAAATGAATTATTTAAATAATTACATAATTTTTTTAGAAAAATGTACTACCCCAAAAAATGTCAAAATATTGCATTGAAATCAAAAATTACGATTATTATTTACATTTTTTTGGAATAAATAATTATTTCATTAATTTCCATTTGTTTAAACAATTGAGCATTGTTTAAAAAGTCATGGTAAATATTAAAGATGCCCATTAGTAATTATTTGTATGAAAAATGAGGCGGAAATTGCTAAAAAGTAACAATAATACGTAAAAATGTAGCGTTTTTATTTGTTCGTCACACTCTAGTCATTATTTAATATCAATATATAAGATATTATAATATATGATTGATTCAGTATTATATTATATTTTATTCATAAAAGGAATAATTTTGGAAACATATGTGATCATCTCAGTTGAAAAGGTCTACGTAAAAAATCGTAACATATGATTCAACTTTTTCGAATTACGAAAACCCAAATTTTTTAATATATTCGTTATCAGGATGTAAATAATTCGAATATATTATTGATTTAATATTATATTATATTTTACAAGTGAAAGAAATAAGTTTGGAAACATATATGTTATCATCTCAGATGAAAATGTCGACATGTATACTTGTAGCAAAGTATCCAACTTTTTCGAATTATGAAAACGAAATTTTTTAATTATTTTTTTTATCAGAATGTAAGATATTATAATATATGATTGATTTAGTAATATATTATATTTTACTCACATATGTGACCATCTCAGTCGAAAAGGTCTACGTAGAAAATCGTAACATATGTTCGAACTTTTCCGAATTGCAAAAACCCAATTTTAAAATATATTTGATATTAGGATGTAATACTTTATAATATATTGTTCATTTAATATCATATTATATTTTACACGTGAAAGAAATAAGTTTGGAAACATATGTTATCATCTCAGATGAAAATGTCGACATGCATATTTGTAGCATATGATCCCACTTTTTCGAATTACGAAAACCAAATTTGTTAATTATGTTTGATATCAAGATGTAAGATATTATAATATATGATTAATTTATTGTTATAGATGAAACATTGCAATTATTTCGAATTAAGAAAACTTAATTTTTTAATATAGTAGTTGTCAGGACGTAAAAAATTCTAATTTATTATTGATTTGGTATTATATTGTATATTTTACTCATTAGCGGAATCATTTTCTAAACATATGTGATCATCTCAGTTGGAAAGGTCTAAGTTGAAAATCGTAACATATGTTCCAAATGTTTCTAATTAAAAAAACCAAATTTTACAATATATTTGATATCAAGATGTAAGATATTATAATATATGATTGATTTAGTATTATAATTTATTATATTTTATTCTTAAAAGGCATCATTTTTGAAACATATGTTGTCATCCTACATAAAAATGTCGACGTGGACAATCGTAGCATATGATCCAACTTTTTCGAATTACTAAAAGCCAATTTTCTAATATATTTGATATCAGGATGTAAGATATTATAATATATGATTAATTTAGTGTTATATATGAAAAAGTCGACGTGGAACATGGGAACATATGTTGCAACTATTTCGAAACATGAAAACACAATTTTTTAATGTAGTCGATATCAGAATGTAAAAAATTCAATTTATTAATGATTTGTTATTATATTATATATTTTACTTATAAACGAAATGATTTTTTTAAACATATGTGATCATCTCAGCTGAAAAGGTCTACGTAAAAAATCGTAACATATGATCCAACTTTTTCGAATTAAAAACCCAATTTTTTCATATATAGTCGCTATCAGGGTGTAAAAAATTCGAATATATTATTAATTTAATATTATATTATATTATATTTTACTCGTGAAAGAAATAAGTTTGAAAATAAGCAAATGTTTAAAAACAAAACTGCTTTTGCTTACAGAATGCGCACTTTTTTGAGCATAGAAACAAAAAAATTAAAATATTTATGTTTTTACATAATGCGTATTATTTTATATTATGAATATATTATTGATTTAATATTATATTATATTTTACACGTGAAAGAATTAGGTTTGGAAACATATGTTATCATCTCAGTTGAAAATGTCGACATGCATATTTGTAGCATATGATCCAACTTTTTGGAATTATGAAAACCAAACTTTGAAATTATATTTGATATCAGGATGTAAGATATAATAATATATGATTGATTTAGTATTATATTATATTTTACTCATAAAGGACATCATTTTTGAAACATATGTTTTCATCTCAGTCGAAAAGGTCTACGTAGAAAATCGCAACATATGGTCCAACTTTTTCGAATTACAAAAATCCAATTTTTTTAATATACTTAAAATCAGGATGTAAGATATTATAATATATCATTAATTTAGTGTTATAGATGAAAAAGTCGACTCAGATCATCGTAACATATGTTTCAACTATTGCTAATTACGAAAACACAGTTTTTGAATATAGTTGATATCAGGATGCAATAAATTCAATTTATTAATGATATGGTATTATATTATATATTTTACTCATAAACAGAATCATTTTTTAAACATATGTGATCATCTCAGTTGAAAAGGTCTGCGTTGAAAATCGTAACATATGTTCCAAATGTTTCGAATTACAAAAACCAAATTTTACAATATATGTGATATCAAGATGTAAGATATTATAATATATGATTGATTTAGTATTTATATTATATTATATTTTATTCTTAAAAGGCATCATTTTTGAAACATATGTTGTCATCCTACATAAAAATGTCGACGTGGACAATCGTAACATATGATCCAACTTTTTCGAAGTAAAGGCTTACCGAAAGCCCTATTTGTGAATATAGTAAATATCTATATATAGTATATTTTAATATCTTATTTGTAAATATATTATACTTACGAACACCATTAAAAAACAGCATAAAAGACAAGATCAGTAGAGTACATGTAAAAATCTTCATTTTCGCGGAGATAAGAAACTGTTTATAAAAAAACTTCCGATCTGTCACTGATAAGATGGAAAAAAAATTTCAATCGTATGTACACTATAGCGATTATCTCATTATTGACAAAAATGACGTTCTTCTAAAATCGAGTTTCGCAAACCGTATTTTTCTATCATAAGATAACTAATTTAGGTTTACTTTCCTTGAGAATGGCAGCCTTAGAATCTAATGTTGGACGGAAAAAATTAAGTAAATAGTAGAACTTTAGACAAAAAAAAATTCGCGCAAAGGCAATCTCTATGTTTTTTTTGAAGAAAATTAAAATCTTTCTAGCTTTCTGTATCGAAAATGTTGACATTTATATGATAATTAATTCATAAGGACTGTAGATAAGAACTTGAGGTTTAAAAATTCGTCGCCAGTTTTAATTTTGTTTGCTTTTTTCTTACTCGTACAAAACGTAGCATAGATTATGTAAGTGTTTTTATTTTTGGAAGTTGGTATTTGTTATTTCAAAAATGAAATTTTCATTGATATTTTAAAGCAAACATTATAACAGTTTGAATAGGGTTTGCAATTTTTTAAATTATTTTTAGGTTTTATTAAAGTTATATTAAACCGGAAATTAAACAGGAAATGACAGTGAATGTATTTTCACACAGCTAATTTAACAAGTTTTAACCAACAAAAAATCTGTCCAACTTTGATTTCAATCGCTTTTTAAATAATTAGTTAAAATGTTATATTCTTCAATTATTTATGTCATTTGGCTTATAATGCGTAATTCCAAAATATTCCACTTAACAAATTTTGCAGTTTAGATTTTTAATTTTTATAAAGTACATTTGAAGTAAAAAATCTTGAGAAGCAGGTTTTAAAACTTAAACAATGAAAAATTAGAAGTGATTTAGATCTTAGATTTTGTTTAAAACTATTTTTAGTTGATCAACTACTACTTGATTCCGAAATTCATTTTATGGCACAAGTAGGGGCCACATAGATCTACTTATCTGAGCCATATCTGGAAATCTGATCAGTGCCAGATCGGGTAATCTAATTGGGGTCAAATCGGGAAACCTGACCGGGGCCAGATCGGGAAATCTAATAGGGGCCAGATCGATAGTACTATTGAAAGCGGGTGATTTCTTCACAGGAGCCTTTTCGTTCTCATAAAAGATTTATAATAGATTATGTTAGTGTTTTTTTGTTGAAAATTGGTATTTTATTTACATCAAACGGTGTTTTTTAGAATAAAAATTATTAGAGTTTGGAAAAATTTTGCAGTTTATTTTTTTTATTTTTAGGTTAAATTAAATTTTGTTAGCGGACGTAAATTTTTTTTTTAAACAAAGATGATTTCATTCTGAAGATTCATAATTTTTTGATAATTTCAGGTTATGTTGTAGCGTTTTACAGCAAGAATCCAAATTTTAATCCAAAAATCACTACATTTTTGTTTATCATTTTAGATTATGTAACTTTTTTTTTTTTAAATTCGTGTTTTCCTAAACTTTAAAGAACATTTGCTTTAAACAATTGTATCTTTAGTTAAATAGTTAAATTTTAAAATTTTTTAAAATTTTAAAAGAAATTAAAAACTAAAATTAAAATTCTTTTGGTTGAGGATTCTTTAGAAATGTAACTGTTTAGTTGAAGATTTTTCCTTTTTGATTGAAAACTAAACTGTGTTCTGAGAAATTTTTCTAATAGGCTTAAAATAATATTCATAATTTTTCATAAAATACATTTTAATTTAGCATGTAGAATTTTAACAACGTGAATATAAAAAAAATTTTAATTGTATATCTTTTCATTTATTATATTAATTTTACATTAATTTAATTCGAATTGTTTTTCGATAATGGCCATCTGCGATTTCATTCTCATATTATATTGGCCCATAGCATGAACAGTTAATTAATGCTGGTTAGTCTTGGACGCCCTGAAATTAATAAAAAATAATTGTCAAAAATCATTATTCCATTCATTTTTTAATTTAGAATGTAAAATTTCTAACAATATATATTTTCTAAATTAACACTGTTACAAATATTATGAAATTTATATAATAAAATATTGAAAATTTTGTCATTAAGTTACGAAATTGTAACCTTTTTTTTGTAACATCAGACATTTTTTTCGTAAAAATTATGTCAACTTGTATAATTTTAGCTGCCATGAAACATAAAACTGGGAATGTTTAAAAAGAATTAATAGTTTGAATAATTTATTTCTTATTATTAAAAATAATGGAAAAAAAATTTTCCTTGAAAAACAAAAAATACTTTTATGTTATTTTGTCTTGGGTCACACATCAAAATTTTATGGAATTAAAAAAAATTAAATTATTAAATGAAAATGTAACTAGTCTAGTTTTGATTGAAAATAAATCGTTTTTGCTTACAAATCTGCCTATTAAATTTTTCACTAAAAATTGATCTTATTTTGTTAAAAATTCAACTATTTGTACATATAGTTTTAGTAGATTTATATTTTTTGTTCAAAAAATGCATGATGCAACAAAAGATAAAAACACGAAAATTTTGCGCATAAAAAAAAATACATAAATTTAATGTTATTCACTTTTTGAAAGGATGCACAGTTTTTGTTTCATTCCTCAAAAACAATATTAAAAAAATTAAAGTTTTGAACAAAACACAAAAGAGACGAAAAAAATAGAAAAAAGTTGTAAAACCAAAAAAAATCTGACAGATTGTTAAAAAAATTGGTTATATAAACACGTTAGAAATAAAAAATTAATTTTTTGGTAAAAAGATGTAAGTTAAAATTACTTTTTACTTAACAAAACTTTTCGCTTAAATTGTATCTCAAATTTTTCTTTGAATCAGTTTACGCTGAGATGCGTATTTTTAGCTTAAATCGTAAAAAAAACACTGAAAATAAGCAAATTTCCAAAAACAAAACTGCTTTTGCTTACAGAAAGAGATTTAACGAAAGAGAATTCACAATCATCAACTTGAAGGGGTTAAAAACTTTGACCTTTAGTTTTATATAGGATTTTTAGTTAAAAATTCAACGATTTAGTTAAAACTTCTTGTTTTGAATGGAAAGTTAATTTTTTGTAGAAAATTCAATATAGACAATTTTAGACTGTGAAATCTTTCGAAACCTGATATTTCGTATTTGTGTAATGCAAACAATATTATATTGATATATTTGATATATAATATTAATATTAATAATTAATAATAATAATAATTAATTAATATAATAACAATATTATTTGATATACATATCATATTTATTTTCTTATCACCTGAACTCGATAAAGCACCTTCCATCCAATTCGACTCACATATAGTGCAATTGGAAAATCATGGCGTTTCATAATATCCGGATATCCAGGATAGACAATATCACTTATTCTGCGACCTAATCCAGTAAGAAAATATAGCATGTGATTATTTTAAAGATATAAATACCCACAGCTTACACATACTGAATTGTTCTGAATTGTGAGTCTACTTAGTGTTCGACCAACAAATTAGCTAATAATAAAAAAAATTTTGATATCACACTGAAACTCGGATATAGCACCCCCGGATATACCCCTATCGAGAATTGACACTGCGCCGCAGGCTGAAGTACAATGGACTGCGGGGAGTGCATGGTGGTCACTCAGGCGGAAAAAGTCTTTTTCATCCGAAGCGGCACTATCTCAGGTTTATTACCTACCTCCTTCAACCCCAAAACCGGCATAGTTTCCGAGTTTCACTGTACTTCCATAAAATGATTTGTACTAACAAATTCACATCATTTCGCTAGTAAATAAATATTTATAATTACGTAATCTAATATTGTATCTGTTTGTTCTATAAATTTGATTCATTCCTGGTACAGGAGGACCTCCCAGTTCGACTATTCCAAATTTTTCGAAAATTCTACTTGTTGTGTTTAAGCGCCACAGTATATCATCAATTACAAGCCTGAATTCCACATCAGTATTCTCTGTAGGAAATAATTATTATTATTGAAAAGTGACCATGCATAAATCACGTTGTCTTTTTTTTTTTTGGGGGGGGGGGGGGGCGGTAGCAATTTCGTTACGAACTCGGATAAATTTTATGTTTTGTCTCAAAGTTAAATTAGAAAT